>MU399875.1:0-181836 GCA_022578945.1 Hypoxylon fuscum | reverse complement strand
AAATTATTTATATAAAAAATTATAATATTTATTAAAATATTATTATATTTATTATAAATATAATAATTATATTTAATTTTTAATATTATTTTAAACGAATAAAATAATTTTATAATTTATAATTATATTTATAACCGTTTCTCCCCCTTATACTGGGGCGCTAATGTAGGTCGATATGTAAGGTACATTGTATGCGTGTGTTAAATAAATAAACAAAGTGTCCTTAAAAAAGATGCAGTAGGATGCTAAATAAAGCTAGCTGTAATGTACAATACAGGGGTTCCAGGGGGCAGTTTAGCGCGTTCCTATTCTAGGCCGTCCCTTACGATTGGATTTCAGCTGGAGAGAAAAAAAAAGTTGATAGCCCGTTGAACCTTGTACATGTAAGGTTGTGCCAACGATCGAGCCGGACCACGGCTTAGCATGCTAGGGTAACCCGTATTTGGTACTATCATCGTTCTAATCGTACAAGCCACGCAACCTCGAACCTCCCTTTTTCACTTCTTACTTCTTAACTTCTCTCCGCCTGCATTTTCTTCCCGAGAATTAGGTTTCTCATTGTCAATTCTCGCGGTCCCAAGAGTGTTTATTTCTTGTTTTTCTTTATTCGTTCGGGAAGAAGAAGAGAGATGCTCTACTTTTGTCATTTTTGACCAATCTAATCTATTCACTTCAGGACCCTCCTTTTTTTTCCTCGACCCTTTTTCGTATTCTTACCTACGTAAGCCTCAATTCGTCCACACTCGTTCAAACCATCTTCCTCCCTTTTTCTCTCCCATTTCTCGTCGACCTTGCTTCTTTAAGGTTGAGAGAAGAGATAAACCATAAACATGGCCGATAAGAAGGCCGCAGTCGCATCTGGCGCTGATCCCGCCGGTGACGCTGCTCGCCGCCGTAACGTGCCCGGTTCGACCGCCCCTGAAGCTCTGGCGCAACAACCCGAGCTCGACGAGAAGAAGGTCCACGGAAAGAAGAAGGTATGCATACACATATTATGTACGGCGTGAGCTTTCGTGGGGACTGCCAGCTTACTCTAATGTGATTAGGAGACTTCGATCCTCGAAATACTCGACCAGTGGGAGTTCATCATCGCGCCCCTGATATTCACAGCCTTCGCCGTCTTCACACGTCTATTCAGAATTGGTCTTAGCCCAATTGTTACTTGGGATGTAAGTTTAGAAATCATTATATGGCCTCAGTAGTATGCATACTAACAACCACGTAGGAAGCTCAGTTCGTCTGACCCTCTAACTGTTCCTTTGTGCTGTGCCGCTAACCCGTCTTCCCTCGACAGTTTCGGTAAATTCGGCTCCCATTACATCAAACGCGAACTCTTCTTCGACGTGTTAGTCTACATCCCTTAGAACTTTGTTGGAATATGGAATATTGGTTTTAATACGGAGAATAGGCACCCCCCTCTAGGTAAAATCCTTGTCGGTCTCTCTGGAGTCCTAGCCGGTTACAATGGATCGTTCGAGTTCAAGTCCGGCGAAACCTACCCCGAGGAACTCGACTACACCTTCATGCGAGCCTTCAACGCTTTCTGGGGAATACTATGTGTGCCGTTAGCCTACTATACCGCCCGAGAGCTGAACTTCAAGCGACCTGCCGTATGGCTAGTTACGCTTATGGTTCTGTGCGAGAATTCGTACACGACGATCAGCCGATTCATCCTGCTAGACTCTATGCTCCTCTTCGGTACTGTTGCAACTGTCTTCTGCTGGTCTAAATTTCACCGCCAGCAGAAGGAGAGCTTCGAGCCCGAGTGGTTCTTTTGGCTGTTCATGACGGGACTAAGCTTGGGATTCGTATGTAGTATCAAACTGGTCGGACTCTTTGTCACCGCTCTTGTTGGTCTCTACACCATTGAAGATCTCTGGAACAAGTTCGGCAACACCAAGATGCCGGTTGCAGTGCTCGCTGGTCATGTCGGTGCTCGAGTCGTGGGTCTAATTGTCATTCCGTTCCTTGTCTATCTACTCTCCTTTGCGCTTCACTTTGCGATCTTGACCAAGAGCGGCCCTGGAGATGCACAGATGAGTTCTCTCTTCCAAGCCAATCTGGAAGGAAGCGAAATTGGACGCAACTCCCCTCTGGAGGTTGCTTATGGCTCTAGGGTGACATTGAAGAACATGGGTTACGGTGGTGGTCTACTCCACAGTCACGTTCAGACCTATCCGGAGGGCTCGACTCAGCAGCAAGTTACTTGCTACCACCACAAAGATGCCAACAACGAATGGTGGTTCTACCCTAACCGTGCGGAGCCTGACTACAATGCGGAAGAGGAGCCTCGCTTTATTGGAGATGGCGCTGTCATTCGTTTGATTCATTCCCAGACTGGCCGAAACCTCCACTCTCACGATATCGCCGCCCCTATCTCCAAGAGCCACAAGGAAGTTTCCTGTTACGGCAATCTTACTGTCGGTGATGACAAGGACCACTGGCAGGTCGAAGTTGTTAAGGACGTTGCCTCTCGTGATAGGAGCAGAATTCGAACTTTGACTACTGCTTTCCGGCTGAGACACCCGGTTATGGGATGTTATCTGCGAGCTGCCAACGTCAACCTTCCTCAGTGGGGTTTCAAGCAGATCGAGGTGACCTGCGACAAGTCCAACAACCCCCGTGATGCCTTCACTCATTGGAACGTCGAAGCTCACACCAACGAGAAGCGTAAGTTTAATGAAGAAATCATCTAATAACCCAGCTGCTAACCTAGTCATAGTTCCCCCTGGAGACCCTGGCAAGTACAAGTCGCCGTTCTTCCACGACTTCATTCATTTGAACGTTGCTATGATGACGTCTAACAATGCCCTGGTTCCTGATCCCGATAAGCAAGACGATCTTGCCTCCCAGTGGTGGCAGTGGCCTATTCTCAACGTCGGGTTGCGCATGTGCGGCTGGGATGACAAGATTGTCAAATACTTCCTCCTCGGTAACCCGTTCGTCTACTGGGCTTCCACAGCTTCTCTAGGTGCCGTCGGACTGGTTACTCTCTGGTACATTCTCCGATGGCGCCGAGGGTTTAATGACCTGTCACAGGATGAAATTGACCAGATCCACTATTCCGGTCTCTACCCCATCCTGGGATGGTTCCTCCACTACCTTCCGTTCGTCATCATGGCCCGTGTTACCTATGTTCACCATTACTATCCCGCCTTGTACTTCGCCATCATAAGCTTGGGTTTCCTCGTCGACTTCACGTTGAGGAAGCAAAAGAAGGCGATCCAGTACCCGATCTACGGAGTCCTGTATACCGTCATCATCGGCCTCTACATCTTCTTCATCCCTATCTGCTGGGGCATGACGGGAAGCAACCAACAGTACAAGTACATGAAGTGGTTCGACACCTGGCGTATCTCCGACTAAGGGGTTGGCTACCTAAGCTCAGGGGACGAAGGGATCGAGTAGACCCTAAGTCACCTAGGCTAAGACTACCCAGCTTGGGAAGTGTAATTCACATAGAGCAAGGTCCCTCCCTACCTGGTTCTTCTAACTGGTTATTAATGGCCAACCAAACGATCAACAAACAAACCTCCCATCTCCTCTATCTTCGCCGTCGATGTTTTGATGTAACGATATGAAAAAAAGGCAGGCAGGCAGAACTTTGCATGAAAGGGATTCAAATTTTTTCACAAGAGAGAGTGGAGTTCAACGGGTGCGGTATTCACGTGGATGAGGCAAAGGCAATATTCGGCTGGAATTCGCGAAAAAAGTAAAGGCACAAGAGAAGAAGACTACTCGTCGGTATACCGCTTTCTAATAAATCACAACGACAACGTTTCCTTTCCTGTTGAGAATGATGTCCTATAGACTTATGCTTTTTCTCCTTTTCTTGTGATGAGTGATCAGTGTATGCAGTGAAGAGTGAATGCGCGCTGTTAGTAATGTGACAAAGTGTGAGTGAGCGAGTCACATCGCCTTTGATGCTTGGAAGTAATGTAAACATTATTACGTAGAGGGTATCGTCGAATGTGTGCGATGCCTTCCAGTTTCCATATGTACAGTTGTTTCAGAACCGGGTCCCGTCGTTACCCCTTATAAGTGCAACCTCGATGTAATCTCGTATCTCTATCGTCTCATCTCATCTCGATCGAGGTCCATTCCATTTCATTTAGTTCCGACCCAATTCCAATTCCAATCCGATCCAACCCAATCTTGGGGGTAATAGGTAAGGTAGGTAGGTACCTAGGTAGTAGTAATATATCATCATCTTGACAACAACCTCAGCAGCACCCACCCGCGGCCCCCTTATTGCTCTCGTCCGCCAACTTGACCTGCTTATTGCCCCCCGGGCCGGGCCCCTTGACGCCGCTCCGGCGGTCGTTCAGATCGTACTTGCCGGCGTTTATGTTCTCGAAGATGCGCTCGGCGACGCGCATGAAGGCCTCCTCGACGTTCTCGCCGCTCTTGGCGCTGGTCTCGACGTACTGCAGGACGCCGTTGCGCCTGGCCCAGTCCTCGGCCTCCTGGTGGGTGACCTCGCGCTTGTTGTGGCCGTCGACCTCGGCCTGGGCCTGGTCCAGCTTGTTGCCGACCAGGATCACGACGATGTCCGGGTCCGCGATGGCGCGCAGGTCGTTCAGCCAGTCCGTCACGTGCTGGAACGTCGCCTTCCGCGTGATGTCGAAGACCAGCAGCGCGCCCGACGCCCCCCGGAAGTAGGACCGCGTTACGGATTTGTACTGTGGCGGTGCGAGTCAGTATACGTAGTCTATGGGTTTTCTACCTCAGACGGAGAGGGCGGTACGCACGGTTTCTTGCCCTGCCGTGTCCCACAGCGAGAGCTTCATGTGTTTCTGGGGCGTGTTGTTCACGCGCGGGGGATCGGGGAGCCCGCCTGCTTCGGCCTTGCCCGGGGCGGCGGCAGACGACGACGACTGCAGCTTGGAGTGCGGCGGGCCGACGGGGACGATGCGCGACCCGAACTCGACGCCGATGGTGACGTCGTGCTGGGGACTAAAGCGGCCCTCGCACAGGCGGATGGTGAGCGAGGACTTGCCGCAGCCCGAGTCCCCGATGCAGACGAGCTTGGCGATGTAGTCCCACGGCGGCGAAGACATGAGGACTGTCGACGAGGAGGCGGCAGGGGATTCGATCACGGGGGCTTGGAGCCGTGGGAAGGGTTGGAAGAGAGAGCCCGGGTTGGATGTCGTACCTATCTTCGCTGCGATGGGGGGATGAACCTCGGAAGAGCTCTGATAGTCGATGCCACCAAAATGACTAGTCGGTTTGCAGCTAGAAGCCTAGGTATGTTATGCAAACACACACGTGATAGACAGAACAAAGTGAGAAGCAATAGGAGGTTGTTACTAATAGCCTGCTAGTGAAAAGCGTGGGAACAAAGAAAGGCAGTGGCACGTTTATGCAAGTCGGTGGACGAAGAATGCTATTCGATTCTAGGGTCGCTCAGAATGGAAATGTTACAAGTGCCCCGTTTCGATGATGTCGCCCGGGATCAGCTCTTTAAACCCGCTCTAGCGTGGAAGTTCAAAGCTTACCTGGCTTATCGATAATGGGTTATAGTTCAGGTACGATATGGGACTAGTATGTACCTAACATGCTATGCTTGCTTGCTTCACCAGCCTCCGATCAACAAATTGGGGGTCATGGAAGCCTCGGTAGGTTGCTTGCAAGAGAGAGAGAGAGAACACCTGCAGCGCCGATAGCGCCTGATTAGGGGGTGATGACCTCACGGCGTCAGACACTTGGTATCGTATGAAAGGCTCGTGACAGCGTTGCATTACAGATTCGCCATCCGCAAGGGGTCATTATTAACCAGCGGAAGAGTAAATGACTTTTTTTCTTTCTTTTCTTTCTTGTTATCTTGATCTTAACACAGGATATATAGATGTATGAGGTACCTATGCACGTATATAGGGTACATTTGGGTATCCATATGTCGATAAACGGAGTGATGCATTGCACCTGCACCTGCAACCTGCACTACGTAGTAGCATAGCTGCCTGCCTTATTATTATTAGAGGCAGTGGGTACGAATATAGTGGGTTGGTATCTCTTATCGTTGCTAGATAAGCCGCTTTGAGTTAAATAAATGGTTGGATAGCTGCAGGAGCAGGGTCCCGTTAGTCTTTTAGTCGAGGAGTTGGCGGCATTTGTTAGGCTGACTTTTTTAAGTTTGCCCACTTTGACCGCTTCCGTAATGGCCTAGCAGCCTAGGTACCTACGAAGTAGCAAGTGCAAGTGCAAGAGACGCCTGCATGTGAGCAATCCGAGTGTCATCCATCCATTTTATCCATCCACATCACTTTTCACGACCGTTAGGTCTCGTACCAATTTATTTTGGACGTCCCGCATCCTTCCAAAGAATCCATATCTCCATAGTCATACCAGTCATACCAGTCATACCAGAATTCCCATATCAGGCACCGGAGTAACCATTTTTTTCTTTCATTGGTGGGGATTTCTGAGAAGCATTTGAGAGGCGTCGTATTGTTTGCATCACCGTGCTATCGTTACCGCCGATTAAATTGATTTTACCTTCTTACCAATCCTGCCTAACTCTGCCTGACTGACTCTCCATTCCTTTCCTAAATCCGCCGGAGTCTACCTCCTCCTGCGCATATCAAACATGTTCTCGGAATGTAAGTTGAAGCTCGTAGTCCTCGCTTTGGGAGCATGGGTCTGATGCCTGGTGTAAAAGATGCCTCAAGGTTCCTAGCCCAATCGCAGTCCCGTCTGTCCAACTTTGGCCAACCAGATAACAACGAGCCTTCGAACCGACAACCCCAAGGGACTACAGGCCGATTTTCTAGACATCCAGCCCGGTCTTCGTACCAGGCCCGACTCGGAAATCCTTATCAGCCCTCCAATTCACGCTTCGGAGGCTTCTCGAGATATAATACTACCTCGGATGCCCCGCTCTTCCACAGTGCCCTGAACGAGTTTCGAGAAGACGAAGATGAGGATGATGCGAGGGAAGCGGCGGATCTCCGGGCTTTGCAACGGTCGCGCCGAGTCTTCGTGTCAAGCCGGCTAGAGGAAAGCTCGGCCTCGGAGAACGACGGAATGGGTGCCTCGTCCGAGCACAACGATGGATCGTACGGCAATCTTTATTCGAGTACTCGCCCCGTAGGTGGCATCAAGAGCAGTTGGAACGGCGAGTCGAGCTTCAAGGGCAGGCATTCCAAACATGACGTGTCTAAAGAGCCGGATGGGTCAGGCAGCCACCATACCAAGCGGCAGAATTCCGACAGCGACGAGAGTGGAAAGATGGTTGATATCGGTTTAGAATCGACGGTCATGGACAACCAAGTACCCGATGATCTCTTACAGGAGACTCCGACGGACTCGTCGCCGCCTGCCTTCCAACAGTTTAAGTCCGCATCGGGTCCGAAGGGCGTAGCTAGCAAGAAAGGTACGAATCTGGAGCACGATCAACGGTTGATGCGCCAGGCTATAGCTGAGGAGGACGAAGAAGAAGAGGAGGAGCGCACAGAAATTCCCGCGCCGACACCCAGGATGTACGGCGAGATTTTCGTACACGATCAGTTCTTCGCCTGGATCTACCTCATAGCTATTGCGTCCCTCCTCGCCACCTTCGTGCTCGTATGGTTGCATACTTCGGTACCGAGTAGGAAGATTGGCGACACCATCTACACCACCCTCCATTCCTCTTTCTATCTCCTAGCCGTGGATACCTTAGTCTCGATTATCGTGGCTTTGGTTTGGATGGCGGCGCTGAGGTCGTTTGTCCAGCCTTTAGCTTTACTCATATTGCTAGGTGTTCCGATTGTCCTCGTCTCGTTTTCGTTATACCCCATGATTTCGAGTTTCCAGGGCCCGGATCACGGATCTCGGCTACAGGATGTGGTAATGCGGTATGCGGCCATCATACCGGGTATGTGCGCAATCGTCTGGGTGTGGCTGCTATATAAGGGGCGTCACGAGATCCAAAGGGCGATAGACATATTGGACTTCTCAAGCCGCATACTAGCAGCCAATCCAGCGCTAGTACTTCTCGGGCTCGGGTCGTTGGCCTTCGTAGTGGGATGGACGTGGATATGGTTATGGATGTTCACGAGGATCTTCCTTGGGGGGTACTTTTCCAAATCCATATCAGCCTTTGTTATCGGCACGGCGACTTGGTGGCTTGCGGTCTTCTTCTTTCTCATGTACGTTTGGACTCTGTCCGTGATGAGCGGAGTCGTCCGTGCCACCACGGGCGGTACCGTGTCGAACTGGTACTTCTTCCGCAATAACCAGTCGCCAGCGTCGTCGAATGCGATCGTCAAGGGTGCTCTGGGACATTCGACGACAACGGTATTTGGTACCATTTGTGCCTCTAGCCTTCTGTCTCTGGCAGTCCGGGTTCCTATTTTAATCTTGCCCCGTCGCATCTCGAGTATCTTCGAGTTCATAGGGTGGCGTCTGGCTCCTCGCCCGGTGTCTGTCCTGACCAACCCCCTAGCATTAACTTATGCGTCGATCCATTCGTTACCCTTGATGGAGTCGGCGTCGCAACTTAGTAGGATTCAGTTCCTTGCTACGGGCCCAACGACGACTCTGACGCCAAGCGCCTTCTCTCGGCGTGGGCAGTCGACAACATCGCTGATGCCCTACCGGATGGCGAAGATGCTCCTTCACGCGGCTAGGTTCGTCATGTCGACGGCTTTGGGGTTTGCGGCGTGGGTTATGACTGCACGGCAGCTGCAGGTTCAACTTCCAGATGGTATCGGGGTCCGGGGCAGCGCTTATGCGTATGTGGTGGGTATGGTGGCTAGCATGATCGGTTGGGGCGTGTTGGGGGCCATGGAGGGCATCCTATCTGGCATCCTCGACGGCGTTCTTATATGCTACGCTAGCGAGAGGAGGCTAGGCAGCGAAAGGGCTACCTACTGCATCGAAGCGGCGAGGTTGTTCGAGGAGAGGCGGTACGACGAGAGGGATATGGTTTAACGCAACAAGAACGTACTACATTTGATTACATGAATTGCATTGCACACTTCGTCATTTTTTAAGCTTCGGCGTCAGCGTGCTAGGGAGACGCCAACATTGATACAGGTGGTGGATCAGACGGGCGTTCGAGAGAGATTGGACATGGACATGGACGTGCTGCTTTAAGGTACCTAGAATAGGGATGACTATTGAAACTCTTTTTTTTTTCTCACTAAACTGTCGGCCAAGCCTTGTGTTATGACTGTCTTGTGGACGATTGCTTTGAGTCTTCGAGTCTGTGCGTGGGTGTCACTCATGCCTTTTGTTGCGGATCGGTCCTCAAGCTCTACAACTAGTCGAAGATTTGAGTTTCTCTTGGTTGGCATGAAGGCTTGGTTCACCAAATGACAGAGGCATGAAAGTCAAAATATTGACGGGTATATGAGCAGGACCCTGGGACGGGATGATTCTCTCTTTTTCTTCTATGGGCCTCCTCTGAACCATTCGCATCTCTTCTGGACTATTCCCAGTCCTCAGCAAGTGAGCACTTTTTGGATCTCGATTCCTTCTATATACTTCTCTAGACCATCTCACCGTTCAACAAGGCCACTCCCCAGCATTATATACCAACCAGCCAGCCCTCAACAAGCACCGTTTTTTGTTCTTGGATATCGATCTACTCTTTCTCTCTCTCTCTATCAACACAAAAAATGACATACTCATCCCACTACCGCCGCCTCAAGGACACCGTGGCCCTAGTCGGGGCACGCATCTCGGAGCTCAAGCCCAAGGCCCAAGAGGGCGTCGTCGACGAGGACGAGGACGGGTGGGACGTGGTCTCGGTCAAGGAAGCCGACGAGGCGTACGGCGAGTGGGTCAGCATCGACCGCACCGACAGCCTCCGCCAGGCGGACGCCCCGGCCCTCGCGCGCGGCGTGGACGACGCCATGCGCCACGGCATCGGCGGCGGCCCCCCGCCTGCCAACAAGCCGCAGCAGCAGCAGCAGCAGCAGCGAGGCCGGAGCTCGCGCGCGGTGCCGCGCCCGGAGCCGTACGGGCGCGACGCCCCGCCGCGCAGGGAGCATCAGACGATGGGCGAGGTCATGGCGGAGCTGGCGGCGCAGAGGGAGGCGGCGAGGAGGGAGAGGGACAGGGCCAGGGCGATGAGGGACAGGGAGAGGGCCGAGAGGAGGAGGGATCGGTTTGTGGATGTGGATCTGGGGCCTGTGGAGGGGGAGGCCGTACGTGTGGTGGATAAGGCGGATAAGGTGAATAAGGCGGACAAGGCGAAGAAGGGTTCGCGCGGGATTCGTCGGACTTGGCCCCAAGTATAGGGGGCGGATGATGAAGACTCAGATGGATTGAAGACTTGATTAAAGATGTAGCATAGCGGAGGAGTGAGCTTGCCGTCGCTGTTTCTTGTTTTCTTCTTTTTGTTTTGCATATACCTATTACCTCGGGCTGGAAAGGGGGGTGGTAGTATTTTCATGGCCGGGTGGCTTGGTACAAGTGGTTTAGCGCAGGTTTATTATACCCAAACCAACTTTTGTAGTTATAGTCAGTGTTCAAATTCATGATAATTTGAGATGGAAATGAAAAGAGCTACTTTAATGCATTTAATAGAATGGTTCATTAAATGGGAACCATCCCGTGACCCCTAAAGGCGTTGTGCTTAACATGTTTGGCCACCAGCGCCTGGCTGCCCAGCTGAACCAGCAGAGCTTTATCAGCATCCAATAACATATACTGTGGCTTTAATCATCGGTGAAGCCTGCATACACTCCGAATTGCAATTTCTTCTTCTATGCCCAAACCCCATCTTACTCTAGCATAAATTTATTTTGACACTTCGTAGGCAGTGTTCTCGGAAATACTTCACCCAAGAAAAAAAAGAGGAAAGAAACAAACCACCACGCTTTCCCGTCAACTTCATGTGCTATTTATAAGCAATTGAATCCTCCAGGTTTCGCAACAATGACTGAGCCCCGTCGCCCTTTACAGCGCATTCGAAAAAGTGTCAAGAAGTTCAGGAGAAAAATCCAGTCGACGATAACCACCAATCAACCTCTACCATCGCCGAAGGCTACTCCAGAAGCCGATACGCAGGCGATTGCTGCTTCGATCGACCTAACTCCTAGTGATACTAGAGCACAGGTCGAGCCTTCTCCTGGCACAACTGGAGGAGACGTTGAACCTCTTGAAGTCTCAGCTCCTGCTCCAGCGGAAGGTCCATCTTCGGGGTCAGCTACTATAGAAGAAAGTCCTCCACCAGGGCTAGCTGCAGCTCAAACTGAGCCTCCTGTAGAGGCTATTTTGTCAATAAGGGTCTCTGAAAAGGCGATCACACAGTCTGAGGATCATTCTATCTCGACCTCGGAATCTCAACCAGTCCCGGAAGACGCTACTGTACAACCTATACAATCACATTCTCTCTGGTACTCGGAAAAGACTCCAAAATGGAACGAAGCGGTCGAAACATGGAAAAGAGAAAACCCAAAACAATATGACGAAATAGAAAAGATGAGAATCGGAATTACCGAGTCTAGTATCGATAGATTGTATGGCTTGTTTCAATCAAACCCTTCAAAACCCCCTTCAGAGCACGTTGTGGCCAGAACAAAACGATGGCTTCCAGTTCTTGCTGCTGCTAGAGGTATCGCGATGACTATTGCGGCTATTGATCCATATAGGATTGCACCGATCATTTGTGCATCAGTGTTTTTTGGTATCGATGTTAGTGTCCCCGTCGCTCATCCCAGATTTTTGCTAATCTTAGCAGCTCGCATTGAATACCATGGAGCCAGGGGACAAGGACAGAATCTTGAACATTCTCTTTGAGAGTATCCATGCGATAAACGAGTGCATATTTTTTGAAGCCAACTTTCGGCGGAATTCTCCCGTAATCAAAAGGGACCTTATTGAATTGCAAGAGTCGCTACCAGTCCAATATCTTCGGGCATTACGGCTTGCATCTGATATCCAACTTTCCAACAAGGACAGAGGTTAGTAATCCTGAAATGTTGCTACGAAGAATCTCGGAATTAATATCTTCATCCTAGGTCGAAATGTTTTAGACAGATTGACAAACAAGATTGCTGTTTGGGAGAGTCAAGCAAACGAATTAAAAAACTACAGGTCGGATTTTTCGATGAAAAAGGATAGGCTGGAAAAGAAGCTTTCAGCTGACGAACATACCGTGAAAGTGCTCAAGTGGATAAAAGAAGACAGCGATCCCGAGCAGTCGCTTGCATCCATCAAGAAAACAGTAACATCAGAAGGTAGACACGAAAAGTGTGCCGAGTGGTTTTTAGACGGCCCCGAATTCGGAAACTGGTATAACGCCGCCCAGACCTTGGGAAGTCAGCATAAATCCAAATCCAAGCAGGTTCTATGGATTAGAGGAGGCTATGGCACTGGCAAGACTACTATACTGTCTGTTTCAAGTCTCTACATAATGAAGTTTTCTAATCGATATCCAGTTACCATGTGCAATCGGCTTTGAAGGACCTTCCAAAATTCCATCTTGAAGGCAAAACTTTGCGGATTGTGCCCTACTTCTGCACCGCAAGTAGTACAACATCGGAACGACCAAATTACCAAACCATCATTCGCTCAATGATATCTCACCTCTCGTTGCTACCGGGCTTTACACTCGCTACGCCTACTGAAACCAAGTACAGTGAAGCTACTAGTACTCGAGGGCTCGGGCAACATATGGAGATAGAGGATTGGGAAGGCTTATTCACTGAGCTCTTGAGTGAATACCTGGGCTCAACCCAGTTTGTGTTTCTTATCGATGCTCTGGACGAATGTGATTTGAAAGAGGCAGAAAGACTTCTCGAATTCTTCCAGACCGTCATAAATATGGATTCTTCTATCCGGCTGTTATGCTCCTCACACCAGCAAGTTCGTGTGAGAAAGTACTTCACCTCTGATATTCTCCAAGAGGTGGAAGTAACTGCGGCCGCAACTGCGGATGAGATGAAGATATTCATTAAAGGAGAACTTGAATATCGAGAAAGCAAGATCAGTGACAGCATTTTCTGTAAGTTGAATCGATGATGATTTGTTTTGGTAAATACCAAGACGGCTAATTTAATTTAACTCTAGTTCACCCCGAACATGCTGATCTCCAAACCGACCTTGAAATAACGCTACTTGAAAATGCTCGGGGAATGTGAGTAATCTGCTCTAGACTGCTTCTCTCACTTACATGTTAAGGTTTTCTTGGGTCCAAGTATGGCTGAAAATACTTCTCCCTGTCCGTGATGATGTTAACACCATTCGGCGCCGGGGACGTGCTATGGAGCGTCTAAACGAATTACGGGACGACATTGCTCGCAACCATGATTCATACCAACTACTTGAGGCTGGTTATCGACGTCTTTGGGACTTGAATAACATGGATGGATTCGATACAATTCGGATCCGTTTATTCCAGATTGTACTCGCATCCTTTGTACCTCTATCACCTACTGCTCTCACAGAAGCGCTACGCATCAATGGCAGCTCGTACGACAAGGATTTATCTACTGAACAGACCAAGCGACTTTATGCGAATTTTCTTTACGAGGTTCCAAAAAAAAAGGGTAGGAAGCGATTTCGTCTTCAATTCGTTCACAATTCTGCAAAGAAATTTATTCAGAACATGAATACCAATGGCATAGTCGGATCCGAGGAGCACGATGCGAAGCAATTTTCCGACCAAAAGAATCACTCCTATGTTGCTAGACTCTACATTGACGTTATGAAGCACTCAGCTCACCCGTTTTGGCAGCAACTAGGTGTGGATCCTTCAAATTGGAGAGAAGCCCCGTCTGATTCACATAAGATGGATCGCCTCAGGCAGGACATCAGCAATTGGAAACAAGGATATAGATATGGTAGATATGGTATACTTTCATTGGAAGCTATTCATATCTACCTATCGCGATACGGGATGCGCCATTGCTCCTTCGCGGCTCAGAAGCGATCTATGTTTGATGAACTGTGGACCGAGGTCCTTGACAGTGTGGTGCTTTCCCCCGATTCAGCATTTGGGTTCGTCACGATTGTAGAGGGATGGATGAGTGAGCCAGACCACAAGAAACCTGACAGGTTAATCAGCATTCTATGTCTTCTGAGAGTGCACGAAGGGCGTTTCGAACTACTTCACTCACACGTATTGACTCTCCGAAATATCATTCATGAGGACGATTTGTTTAACTTGCGACTTGGATCCTCTGCGACGGAAGGGCCAAATCGACAGCGTGCCCTTTTTCGCCACGCTGCTTACACAGGCGGCAACCTCATAGACTCAGGATTGAGGGGCATGCTATTCTGGGCGGACAAAAGGACGGCACTTCATATCGCCTGTGCAATGTGGAATAACGCTGCGGTTGAAATGATTCTCCAGACCGTTCACATTCTAACTGACGGCGCCGTTGATGCAGAGCTGCTCTCCAAACCTGGGGACTATAACATCCCGCTTTGTATGGCAATTGGCATGTCCCAACCCGACATTGCTGAGACGCTACTCAAATTCGAAAAACAATACCAGAACAAGGCCGGCGGTAATCAGCGTGCAGACGCAACCGATGAATGGTACACATCCAAGCAGTGGTCGTTGATATGTACACGAACTGGGAAAACGGCACTTGGTCTTGCTATCGAGAAACTTGACGTGGATGTGCTATATGGCCTCCTCAGCATTGCGCGACCGGTTGACATCAATGCTCCAGATGATGCCAAAAACACCGCGCTTCATATAGCTGTGAAGTGCGGTCGCCTTGAACTTGTAAAAATCCTTGTCGAGAAGTATGAGGCTAATATTGAGGCAAAAAATAGCGAAAGGCAAACACCTTATTCTCTTGCTTGCTATTTTGAGAAGGTAGATGTGTTGTATTACTTGGCATCGAAAGGCGCAAATGTTAATTTTCGGGTTAAGGATAGCCCTATGAGTGCGCCTGCAGGCTGGAGCAAAGACAGCGACATCAGGTACATATTTGGACCCAGGATCATTCCCCATCGAATCCGCCAACGCCAATTAACCCATTTTTAAATAAACCACATAATGTTCCAGGGAGGTATGCGCCGTAACCTACTGAATTATAGCTAGGTATAGTTTAGTGATTAATAGTAGGTAATTAAGGATCATTACATTATCAAATATTAATTTTACAAAAATCGTAGAATAACCTTATAAGTATAAAAAGACAGGACATATGTACCTAACGAGCTCGTACGTCGGAGAATACATGTACCTATCAAATGGAGCTGCTCAGCCACGATTGTGACGCACGTTAATTGGCCACGAGGTTGGCCTCCAGCATCCGAGGGCAAAGGGTCCAAGTCACTTTTAGTTTCTCTAGGTGGCAAAGAGGACGTCATGTACTTGACGGTACGAATTGCAAACGAAGGGTATCGGGGTTCCAGATGCCGAAACCGAACTCGATTGGGGCGGTGCTCGCAGCTATGCGCGTACATGCTTTACGTAGCGAGGCATCGTCGAATCATCTATGCATCAATAGTAGAATCTAGAAACAGAAATAGAATAGAGGTAGCCACCTTTTTTATGGTTAAGGTTCGTTTGTATTTATTCGCGTATCTGGCCAAGGTTTAAACATTACCTACGTCCCTGCATTACATATCGATTTTCTCTCAAACATCCAATCTAAAATCTAACTTGACCTAAAGAACATCTCTAAATACCCCTCCTTGTTCTAGAGAACCCCGCTCCATCTACAAATCTATTAGTCGTCTATCCTACGAATAGTCTTACGTTAATACTATCACATCCCATCGCCAATCAATCACATACGTATGGCAGATTTCATTCCACCCTCAGGCCCGCCGCCTCCTAAGGTGCCGGAAGGCTGGGTTGCTCGCTGGAATGACCAATACCATGAATGGTGAGTTGAGAGATATTATATCATGTCATGCCATCTTACCTAATATCCCTTACCTACCTACCTATCTATACATATCCCTTCATTTCCAATCACTAACCAACATCATATAGGTTCTACGTTAACACATACACCAAAAAGTCACAATGGGACAAACCCACCGAACCGGCCATAGACCCCAGCGCCCACGATAACGGCGCCCCATCCGGTCCCCCACCAGGCTACAGCCCGGGCTCCCGCCCCGCGCCCACAGACTCCAAGAACAACCCCTTCGTCAACGAGTCGACAAGACCCGGCGGTCCCTCCCACGACGAAGATGCGGACGCCAGACTAGCGCGACAGCTACAGGAGGAAGAGAACGCACGCGCGGGCGGCGCGGCCCGATCCTATGGCAGCACACCCCAGCCACCGCAGGGCTACTCGCCATACCCGGACCAGCAAGGGCAGCTGCCGCCGCGCGGGTCCAGCGGCACGCCAGCTGACAAAGCCAAGGGCTTGCTGGGCAAGTTCTTCGGCAGCAAGAACAAGCACGGGTCGAGCGGCGGCGGATACCCCGGACAGCAGCAGTACGGCGGCCAGCAGCATTACGGCGGGTACGGCGGACAGCCCCCGCAGCAGGGGTACTACGGTAGTCCGGCGCCGCAGGGACAGTACGGCGGGTACGGCGCGCCGCAAGGGCAGTACGGAGGCTACGGCGGTGGCGGTGGCTACGGACAAGGCGGCGGGTACGGGCAAGGCGGCTATGGCGGCCAGCAGGGCGGTAGGAAGACCGGCGGCGGCATGGGCGCAGCTGGAGGTGCGGCGTTGGGGTTGGGCGCGGGTCTGATCGGTGGCGCGCTGATCGCGGACGCAGTGGACGACCACGAGCAGGAGTCGTATAACGAGGGGTATAACGATGGGAATGATGGTGGTGATTATGGTGGGGGTGATGACTTTGGTGGTGGGGATTTCTAAGTTTGAGGATAAAAAGACGAGGGCGAATGGCTTGTTATGGTGATGGTGGTTTGTGGTTTACTACTACTATGCACACTTTGTCTTTAAGGGAGGCAGGAAGGGAACATGGAATGGAATGGAAGAGAAGGGTTACTGCCAAAGGCTAGGCTAGACTGGGACATTAACATCACCTTACGTTAAGATAACATTATGAAGCATCCATTTTATGATTGAACGCGTGTTGCAAACGAGAAATGAAAACTGCTACCTAGATGGAACTAGGGAGATGAGGCAGGGTTTCGGTATCGGTACTAGTACATAGCTTAGGCTTTACAATACGGCTTCTTCAGTTGTCAACAGTCTCCTTTAAATGTGCACTCATGCTCAGTAATTAGTGATAGGTGGTAATAATACGTAGATCGTGAACTTGGCCTTACGTTTAAAATGCGTTATGTCTTTATTCATTTATTCCCCTGTATAAGTACCTAGGTGATATGGTGTGCCTCTATATGCCAAAGACTGTTGTAACCCATACTTTTAATGTCTTCAGGGTCTCATCATAAATCTATTTACCTCTTTCCACTCTTCTTGCCACCTGTGTTGCTGTTACCGCCAGCAGACGCCTCACCGTCCTCTTTCTTCTGCCCGGCTAGGTACGCGGCCATGTCGAAGTTGCCGATGGGGTTAGCGCCGGCCTGGGGGGCGCCGCCGCCCATCAGGCTGCTCATCGGGTTCTTCTTCTGCTGCTCTTCCCACTCGGCGCGCATTTCGGGGTCCACTGTTGAATAGGCGAATTAGAACTGTAAAATAAAGGCAAAGAAGTGCGTGGGGAATAGGAATACGTACTGTTCTCGACGAGCTTGGGGAGCCCAAGGAACAAGACCATGCTCACGAGACCCATAAGGATCATCGGGTTCTTGAGGATGCCGAAGACGGAGACTGTACTTCATTAGCCCAATCCAACGATCTCACCTGGATATACACCTCATCCAGGCAAAGGCACAACAGAACAACACTCACAAGAACCCCTCTCGGTAAAATACTCCTTGGGCCCCAGGGCCCTCACCGCAAACCTCCCTTTCTCGCCGCCGCTCCGCGGCATCTCCTGGCCCTTGTTCTCCCAGTCGTTGCCGCGGTACGTCTCCCACACGCGCACGGCCACGTCGCCTTCCGCCGCAGCCTTGCCGTCCCCGGAGGCCGCCGCGGGCACCACGTCGACGCGCAGGGGCGCGAAGCCGTGCGTGCCGCAGTGCACGTCGGCCAGGTACGACCCCGGCGTCACGTTGCGGAACACGAAGGTGCCGGACGTGGTCAGCGGCGCGCGGTGCGAGGCCCGCAGCGCCGACAGCGTCGCGTGCGTGCTGGCCGGCAGCGCGTGCGGGTTGGGCAGCTGCTGCGAGGACGGGATCCACAGGGTGAGCGTCGTTTGCGGTTGCGTCGGCGGGTGCGAGGAGGCGGAGGTGCCGCCGAGGCAGGAGAGCAGGCCCAGGAGGGCGGTGGTTAGCGGTATTTGCATCTTGAGCTGCTTCTGTTTCTTCTTGTTCGTCGTTTGGCAGCTCTTCAATAGGTGTAGCGGGGAACTGGCAGGAGAAATAGAAGATACGAGTATATAAGGTAGATTACAAAGTGTTGATTCGGAAGCTACCTATGATGATGCTATGCATAACTCTAAGGTTGAAGGTGTGGGTCCCTGAAGGCAGCAATCTTATTGGTTGTTGGGCGATGACTAAGACAATAACTTTTACCTGGAGAGTAGATTTCATCATGTCGTGATATAGATTTCAACAATTCAACAACCATTCTAGGAATCACAATTTTTTTTAGGTTAAAATGTCCAGAACTGGCTCGACATTATCTATATCATGTTGTTAGGTATCCTTTCTCCCTTCTTCATCCGGTGCCATGCCTATGCTCCATACTTAGTTTCAACTTCTTAAGATTAAATATGCCCCAGAGCAAGTAGTCCCAAGTCCTACGAGGTGCGAATATATCAAGGAGGCGTATAAACCTAGTCGCCGGACCATACCAAAACCATATCGGCGGAGAGGCTCGCAGACTTTGAGAGACAATATTTTGCGCATATTCAAATCGATCAGGTGCAAGCGGAGTCCTCTGTACATGCTGTTGGAATTCGGCGGCGAGTGGAGAGAAGTATGACTCTTTTGGTAATTGCCTATCTCTGTCCCCCTTCAAAATGTTTGTACCGACCTCGCCCAAGATGATTGTGAGGACTTTGACGTGGAATGGGCTCATCTCGACACGGAGTGTATTAGACCAGTGATGGAGTGCAGCTTTGCTAGCGTTATATGCTGAATTGTACACGTATGGAACGACGCCTCCGATGGACCCAATATTGACAATAGTTCCCCTGGCCGTGATGAGCATCCCATGGAAATGGCGAACCATCCGCATCGGCCCAAAGACATTGACGTCGAACATATGCTGCACAGAGCCAACATCAGTGTCGACTGCTGGCATTGTGTATAATATCCCCGCATTGTTTACCAATATGTCCAGCTGGCCGCCCGTGAGATCTTGGACGCTTTTCTTCAGTGCAACTATAGACTCCTCGCTCGTCACGTCGAGATAAAACCACGTGATGTCAGCCTCTGCTAAGTGTACGCTCGACTCGGAGGGGAGGATGGTAGCAATTGGATGCATATTATGTTTGGCGTATTCTCTCACCAGTGCCTCACCGATCCCCCCTTGGCCACACCCAGTGACCAAGGCAAAGGTTGGGTGACGACGAGACATTATTTTGTCTGAGAGCCACGAATGATGTTAGTGATGGGCGTCTAAGTTTATGATTCCTAGAAAACCTCTTAGAATGGTTGTTGTATAGTTGAAATCTACATCATATCATCTCCAAAAGTTTTTGTTAGTCATCACCCACCAATGAATCCTTCAGAATATCCGATCCCAGCTCTTAGTAAGCCCTTCCCCCTTACTTCGTACATGATTACTTTTCATTCCATTTGAGAACTTGATCTTAAATTCCATATTCAATTCTTGACTATCGTTCTTTTATATCAGGGGTATAGGTAAACATTCACGACTTGAAAATATGCCTACGAATCTTCTCAAACAACCGTTGGCGCCTCGTCCTTCTTAGTCTCCTCTCCTGAACCACCCTCTCCCCCCTTCGTGGTTGCAGCAGAGGCCTTCTTGAAGGACTGCTCGAAGTCGGCAATGATGTCGTCGATGTGTTCCGTGCCGACGGAGATACGGATTAGATCCTCCGTCGTGCCGGAGCTGATCTTCTCTTCATCCGACAGCTGTTCGTGCGTGGTGGTCCACGGGTGAATGGCCAGCGTCTTGGAGTCGCCCACGTTGGCCAAGTTGGTGATCAGCTTGAAGCCATCGACGATCTGGCTACCAGCTGCACCACCGCCCTTGACGCCAAAGCTTAGAACACCACCAAACCCCCTCGTCAAGTACTTCTTGGCCAACTCATGGCTAGGATGACTGGTCAGGCCAGGGTACGATACCCAGCTAACGTATGGGCTCGACTCGAGGTACTTGGCGAGCGCGAGCGCATTCTGCGCATGTCTCTCGGCGCGCAAGCTCAGCGTCTCGAGACCGAGGATGAGCTGCTGCGCGGCGAAAGCGTTGAGGCAAGAACCTAGGTCGCGCAGGATCTCGACGCGCAAGCGGATCGCGAAGGTGATGGGGCCGAAGGTCTCGAAGAATTTTAGCCCGTGATAGCCGGGCGACGGCTCGACCATCTGCGGGAAGCGCGCGCCGTGCTTGCCCCAGTCGAACTTGCCGCTGTCGACGACGACGCCGCCGATGGTCGTGCCGTGGCCGCCGATCCACTTGGTTGCCGAGTGCACGACGATGTCCGCGCCGTGGGAGATGGGCCGGACGAAGTAGCCTCCGGCTCCAAAGGTGTTGTCCACCTATCTAGTTTATCAGCATTTTTTACCTCCTATATCTACTCAGGTATTAAATGAAAGCTACCCACCACAACGGGAACACCCTTCTCGTGCGCGATCTTGACAATGGCCTCGAAATCGGGCACGTTGTACCGGGGGTTGCCGATGCTTTCGATGTATACGGCCTTGGTCTTGTCGTCGATGGCGGCGGCGAAGTCGGCGGGCTTGTCGCCGTCGATGAACTTGGTCGTGATGCCGAGGCGCGGCAGGAATACCTTGAGTTGGTTGTAGGTGCCGCCGTACAGGTTGGATGTCGACACGATGTTGTCGCCCGAGGACGCGAGCGCCGCGATCGTCATGAATTGCGCGGCCTGTCCTGACGACGCGGCGACGGCGGCGACACCACCTTCGAGGGCCGCCATGCGCTTCTCGAAGACGTCGACTGTCGGGTTCATGATTCGGCTGTAGATGTTGCCGAATTCCTTGAGGCCGAAGAGCCTCGCGCCGTGCGCCGAGTCATTGAAGGCGAAGCTCTAATGCGCCATGTCAGCTTCCTTAATCCACTTCTAACTAATGGGGTTTCTAAGGGGAGAACGCACAGTCGTGGCATAGATGGGCACGGCGCGAGAATTCGTCGCCGAGTCTATCTCCTGACTACGACATAATTAACAACCATTGCTTGAAACTGGCGGATGTCGGATGGATTTCGTACCCCGCATGAAGCTGCAGCGTCTCAAAGTTCTTGCTCAATTCCTCTGCCATTGTGGCTGATTTTGGTTATATCAAGCTTTATGCCGTGACTATGAGGGGTCATGCGAGTTCGCTGTCTGTGTAAGTAGGATATGTAATGGTGATATCACAGAGTCCTGCAACACAATCGCGAAGAGAACAAGCAAGATATTAGGTTCACACAAAGCTATAAGACTTCCTATAAAATACCCAGGGTATCACTTGATTAACTTATGTACTATTCCATCACGAATAGGCATCCGCTCATGGCACTTTGCTCGACACTCTCGAGAGCCTATTGGGGGAATTGTGGAGTCGGACGCAAAAAGCACGCCATCGACTACTTCCCATAGACTTGCCTCATGCGGTTTTGCACGTCCAATAGGAAAGGATGAGATGGAAAGACCTAGCACTGCTAGCGAGCCGTGGCACAGCTCCTCGGGGAAGAAAGTCACTCAGGTTGAGGGCGTTTATCTAGTTCCGTGCCACTGGGCCGCGGGGACGAGCCGAACAGTAACGCAAACCACTGCATATAGGTAACCCTAAGATGCTAATCAGAAACATACCTACATATCCGGGCCCAAGGCCATGGAGTTGGCAGTTCAACGAACTGTCCCTCTCTTCTCTGGGGAAGCTAAAGAAGCTTACAAGTCCCAACTGTGCAATGCGGATGTTGAAAAGGGGGGCCGCGGGGCACCCCACGTAAGGTACGATATGCAACGCCAAGCCTGGCGAGCTATGGCGGGGTAGTAAGACACCATTCCGTGGCCGCATTGCGACAGATTGGATACCTGCATACCGGTAAAAGAGCAGGTTATCGGGGACCCATTGATGGATGATTTGTAGTACAATTTGATCTTGAACCCGGCAGCCGGGACATACGAATTATGATGAAGGTTGCTAGAATTCATTTGGATAGGGCTTGCCGACATCGCTGTCTCAGCTTCTTTACGCACGCAGTCAAGAACATTATGTAGGTAGGTATGCACGGATGAAAAACAGCCCCAAGCCAGCTCGGGTTACGGGTTTTTAAAAACTAGAAAAAAAAACCGGTGGTATATTGAATTGTTTCGTTCCGTCTTCAGGACATGAGCTCTGCCGAGTATTTGTTCCCTTTACGTTGTAACTATTATGTTTCAGAAAATCCCCGAACTCCCAGAGGACCATTCCGTGAACCCGAGAAAGTACTACTAGTTGGCTTGTCATCAAGACGAAGCCTCATTACTAGTTTCCTCTCATTCATGACCACTTTACCCCAACCCCCAAGATTCACAGTCCCTACGACAGAGCTGCTGGCCAATCGATGTAAACATGGCACATGTCAATTAGATTTTACCCAGATGCAAGTAGACGCCATCCCATCGCCCGGCTTCCTTCGGCTCTGCCTCGAATTCGACCAATGGACGGTACGGCGAGAGCGGGATGTCGGTATAACGAGGGCTGCCCACGGATAGGCCGCTCTCGCTTATGCGAGGTACGGCCACCCTGGCTATGCTTAGGCGGCCTGAGCCTCCTTCATCTGGGGTGCACTTAAAGGGGCCTGTCCCCTTCGTCGGCGGAGACCTTGCAGGGTTCCCGACTTGACCAATTCCTTTCCCATAATGACGGCAGAAGCGGTCCAGAGCACGAACTCGAAGGCGCCGAAAGCGATGGTAGCCTGGGCTGCTCCGCAGACGCTGCCGCGGCAGAAGAGCAACCTGCTCATGAACACAGACAGGGCGATGAAGCCTGCGAAGTAGAAGAGAGCATTGCCGGTCTCGAGGCCGATCGCAACCAATGGATGAGAGACTATGACAATGTTAGTCTTATGATTTCGTGTAGGTGCTCGGTGCACTCCTTTGTCACTTACACTTGGGAAGGAATCTCGGTGTCATCTCAAGGTAGAGTACCGATATAATAGTGAATAGCGATACGGCCAGCAGCCAGTTGACCTGGGATGGCGACGATGTCAACGTGTCTACGTTGTACCAGTGGGCAACTAAACAAAACCATTGTTAGTTTCAACGTAAACTTTGAGTTGTCACCCTTCCACCCTTGTAGACTTACCATATGCTGTCAAGCCCAAAACAATGAAGGCAAAGAGCAGCTGAGCAGCTCGAATAGCCAGGATGATTACGTTTGAGAAACCCATCTTTGCGGAAGTAAATCGAGGTGAGCGGTTAGGAAAGCGAACGTCTCGATGCGTACCGGTCGTCATAAAAACAATATTGCGACAAGTTTGCACTGAAAGGGCGAAGGAGAAATTATCTGTATAATAGTAATGGAGGGAAGAATACAAACGGCGGCAGAAACGAGAAGACAAATATCCCAAAGAGCGGAAGAAGGGCACCAGGCACGTTACCAGACAGAATAGTAAAACAAGAAGAAGATCAAGAGGAGAATGGAACCCAACCGAGTTCATGCGACCGCGGGCATTGCTGGGTAAATATCAAGTTCCGGACCCTGGAATTGTCGATGATCGCGCTGCCCACCCCCATAGTGTTGCACTGGCACACGGACGACCGAGCTCTGATCGTCCAATCTGGGCGGCGACGGGGCTGGCTTTGAGACCATCTGAAACAGGGCACCGTCAGGGGTGCGAGTCTTATGCACAGATTCTCGATGCCCTTTCGGGCGACCTGGCAGGGCGGAACCACCGACCCAGACCAATCATCTGCCGTGCCGGCTCCACAGGGGCGCGCGCCATGCCAGCGGACTCTACTGCGTAATACAAAGACCAAGAGTTTTCGAGTTTCCAACGTGGCAGGCATGCTGGCTTTTCAATTAAAGATCCGAGTCATAGCTGATCTCCGGGGTTTTGGATGCGGTAGTTGGGTACGTGACTCTATTTTGGTTCTATCGATCATGATGCCAGAAGTATGTGTCTAGAATAAGAAGATCTCACTTACATACTATGTAGGACATATAATTGAGAGGCAAGGTTTATTCGTATGGGCGCCAAAGCACGAGATAGTAGGGGCATGCAGTTCGATGCCGAGCGCCTGCATGCAATATTAAATGCCATGAGGTTGCACGCAATCTCTAAACGCCGGACAGCTGGGGTATACGTAGCTGCGCTAGATACCGAATTGCCACTCTATCATATCAACCACTGCACATCAGCGAGTCTGTTTCGAGGTCTGCACGGAATTGTTTCCCTGCACAATAGAAAGGAACACAATGATGATGAAGGAGAACGACATAAGTCGGAGCGAGATTGAAACACAGATCTGCGGGGACTAGAGCCAAAAATAATCGCTGTGTAAACGTCCTTTGCAAAACATTCCCGGAATCGATGTATCAGAAGGTCGTTTCTGAAATCTTAAACATATCTTGGCTGCGAAAGCCAAGTCGTCTCAAGAGTTTCCAAGAGAATTAGTCTAGGGAGCCAAGAGCGCCGATACCTCTTCAGCTATTAAAATGCGCACGGTCCTACAGGATCTGGGTCCGCCGTTTAATGGCTTGTTTGCCAAGGTTACCTAATTATGTAAGCCTTTCTGCGTCTTTCTGGCGTTATGTAAGCATGGCGACTACATCCACTGATCAATGGTGAGAGAACCAGCTCAATTCGTAGAGATGGTGTCTAGATAACCGCGACGTATATAATCAGAGTCTAGGCCCGCAACCTAGTGTACTATTTGATTTGTCTTTCTGTACCACTAGGTAAAGCCGTTGTCCCAGGACGATAAGTGCGTGGATAGTTCAGAGGTCATATGTTGGTGGCCTTCAACATCCAAGACCATGGAATCGCCGCCATAGTTTCGGTACAATCTAGGTGATATTAACTAGCATGTCACTATTCATTAAATAATTCGGATAAAATCCAGAATCATGAAGTCGCATAGCTAATCGTGGTATTCACAGTGCTCAGCCATGCCAATGTGGTGGTGAAGTGTGGTTCAAATAATCTGGCAGCCCTAGGCGCAGAATAACGATAGAATTACCCACTCTGTGGTTGACATAGCTGACAGAGCTATGTCCTTCCTCAGTGATAAGGAGGAGCCTCTATCCATCTACAGTGACCCTTAGCCTGGGATAGATACCTGACTACAATTCTCAGGGAAGCGGACAGTTCATTCGTTATCTGCCCCGTATGTATATGCTATACTAGGCACCTAGGGAAGGACACGATAAACTCGGCGAAAATAATGACGAAGAAGTGTAACAAAACGACGAAAGAAGTAATTTAGACGGCGGTCAACAAATGAGAAAAACGAGGTGGGGGCTAGTCGCTTATGAGTCAATTCACTTCGATCTTGACTAACATGTGGAATGGTCATAACACACTAACCGTTTGCTTCCTCAAGGATTGCAGGCTGATCCTGGTCTTGTTGCAGCTGCAGAGGTAGCAACACATCTAGGAGTTTGTCTACCAAAGGCCTTCACCGGAGACCTTGTAGTTAGAACAGATACCTAGTAGTCACCACGAGGTTTATGATCATACGGAATTAAGCCAGGTAGCCTGCGTCAATGGATATTGGGAAGTGTAGAGTCATATGCCAGCATCACTCAGGGAATCACTTTCCAGGGAGGCATCCACGCATCTACCCTAGGTTTGCTCAAAGCACCAGGAGTAGTCAATTGGTAAATACCTGAGGTTGGGTAGATTGGTATGTTCCTATGCAAGCTGATGTTGTGGCAAAGCTGGTTAAAGAGTCTTGATTTCATTGGCGATTTTCCTAGGTATCTGCACTCAGGTGTGTACCTACCTTTCTGCCTTCGGTACCTAGATACTTACAACCCCAACATCCAAGGTAAACACGATCCATGCAGTTGCCATGAGCACCTCAACATACGTGACTCACCTAGGTACCTAAGATAGGTGCCTAAGTGAGTGTTCCCAAAGGGCGAGGGCCACCCAATCCACCTCTTTTTAAGGTACCTTACTTGATCCACAACCTCCTTCCCCTGTACTGCACAGTGCACTCTCCTACCCAACACATACTTACCTACTTCTAGTAATCTTGGACGTCGAGTCTTTACTCAATGCATCAACTTCGTCTTTGACACAGGCAACCGATTCTCCATTGTCTTCGACATCGTTAGTTTCTACCTAGGTAGGTAGTCTTTCAAAGACTTGCCGTCTTCAACATATGTCACTGTCTCTTTACTATCGTCGTCTCCGAGGTTCTAAGCAACAGGTCTCAAGTTAGTAATTGTCGAGTTGCTCTGGAATTTACTAGAGTCTTATTTCTGTGCGAATTAAAAAGTCTTGTGAGTCAATCAGGCCATCCTGTCTTGTGCCTTCCTTCCTTCCCTCCTCCTTTCCTCTCGCTCAAGCCCCCGACGTCTATGCAAATAGCTTCCTTCTTTTTTAGTTCCTCAACGAGTGTTGAATCTATCTCACTTATATTATATAGCAGTTGCCCCCCCTCTCTTTAATCCTCTACCCTACCTTCCCTTCCCTCGTACACATCCACAATATTACCTAAACCTACCATAGATAGGTTCTTTTACCCCAAAAACCTATCACACTATTTACACTTGAGAAAGACATTCGCCTCCCTTCATTCGATTCCTTTCCCACTCATTGCGAGGGTCTGGGTCTGAGGTATGTTGACGGACTTGTACCCTCCCTCTACACTTATCAAATTTACATCGTTTTCGGACTATTCACCCGTATTATTTTCTTCGAAAGCTATTGCTGACAGTTATTACCAGATTTCATTCGCTCTCGAAACTAATTGAAGTTGTATTCCCAGGATCATCGGACAAGATGGCTTCACGACGCAAGAACCTTCCGTTCCGATAAGTCCTACCCAGAGGATTATGTGTTCTTGATGCATCCTGTACTAACGAAAGAGCCCAGCACACGTCAATTCCCCCTGCCAGCTACGTAAGTAGTTCATTCTATACCTTCTTCCGTCTCCTGCTAAAACCAAATAGCTTCAAGTGTGCTATTGATGGCGCATGGCTTGAGCCGTCCAAGTTCTCAAACAAGCAGCTCAGCAAGTGGTATAAGGAGAAAACGTCTGCAAATGACGGAGTCACAGCAGACAGCATTGGCTTAATCTGCAAGACCCACACTGCCAATCCAGGACAACGAGAAATTCGCTGTGGGGGCCCTTGTGGTGCCTGGAAGACGCTTGAATATTTCAGCAAGGCCCAGCGCAATGAGGAGGGAGCTGTAAGTCTCTGCGCACGATGAGCCCCTTACTATCAATTAACCAGTCATCTTAGTGGTGTATGCAATGCAGACTCTGGGAGCAGAATCTGGGTGGCACTGATGTGCCTACGGCCCCCCCTAACCATGCGAAAATGGCCCACGAGATTCAGGCCGAGGCATCAGTCGTCCAAGAGCGGCCTGCGTTGCTTACAGACCCGGAGCCTGTAAGCATTTTTATTTCTCTCTCCTCTACATATGATTCAAATTTACGATACAAATTTTGATATATTATAGATCAAACCACCTTCCGCTCGTTGGAAGATCAGGGGTGTTCCAATTCCAGATGATCTATTTGCTCTCATGGAGTCTGCGAACAATGCAATCCGAGCGGATTGCAGTGATTGGCTCGCAGTAGGACTGCCACCAACCCCCTCCCTCCCTTTTGACCTTTTTTAGAGGAGTGTATCTAACAATACTTAGCGAACAGTTACAGGATCTATGGTTACTTGGTCCACCCACAATCACGTAGGACTCGAGCAGGAGATCGACTCGAAGCGCAAGTCAACAGAGCAAGAGGACTCTAGTACTCGCTCCGCGGGACCTTCTGATAGTCGTTCCGCCGGCCCCTCCGCCGGCCCCTCTGGCCAATCGGACAAGGGTAAAGCCAATGAGTCATCCGGTCCCTTCGCCCCTGGAAGTCATTTCGGCGATCGTTCTAGCCTGGAGAGTATCAAGGGCAAAGGGGAGGTCACTTCGAACGAAGGATGGGGTGCGAAGGAATGGCAGGACGAAGCCCAGGAGAATCGCGGGACCACCTCTCGAGGCGCCAAGTGGTCTAAAGGGGTAAGATTCCCACAATATATTTACCCTGATGAAATAAGCTAAAAATTGTTACAGGACACCCGCAGAATCTTTCATACGGGTCCAACATATGCGGCCCGTCCAGAACCTTTCGATGCCGACCGCCACGATGACGAAGATAGCGATGACACCTTTTAAGGAGTAAGGTCAAAATCTAACTTCTACGATCCACCTATCACTTCTGCCGTCGGATCCGATATCGAGTACGTTTCAGAGCATAACGTGTCATGGTGAACGATCTGAATCATTGTTTTCTAGACACAGCATCATTCATCTTTAGTGAACACGCACTCAATGCCCCTTCTCGGTTTTCTAACTGGTTGATTCTTTCGGTTTCTTTACACCTCGCGAGTACTTTGTCCCCCCCTCGCACTATTTGCTCGAGTCCTTCTTCGTTCATCTCAGACCTTTGCCTCAATTCTAGGCAGTCTACACCACGATTAGGGCTACAAAATGCACCAATGGACGACGTTACACGGTCCTTGAGATTGACGCTCTGCCATTTCTTTCGGTTATTGTAAGTTGTATCTCGCAACTACATTGCAACCGAGATATTGCAAGTCGACATAGCTTTCGTCAGATGTCTCCTCATAGGTAGACAGATAATTAATGCGATATTTTCACATTGCCCACATTGGCATTATAGTTTTCTTTATTGGTGACGGCATGATGGTGAGTAATCTTCTCAGACTAATCTGAGCTAAGCAAGCAGCTTCCCGAATGCTTTAACGTGTGTAGTACCGATCATATGCTGTGCGTAGCATTCTTCCGAACATCGATGCCTGAAGAGCAGGGATGATCCCCACGCCAGATGTCAAACCGTCGCCCGGCTTCTGTCAAGGACGAGAATCTCTAACTGCAACCTCCCGTGCGGTGGGTCAAACTTGGGCGAGGACGTCGTGGAAGCTCAACAACTCACACTTGTGATATCTTAACCCTGCCTTAGGTTCATCTCATTTTCCATATAGTTCGACATGTTCTCTTCTTTACCGACGCAGTTCGGTCCTTTTCTTACATTCTTGTAAGTAGTAGGGCGAAGTCGAGTTTGATCTCCTAGCAAATCATGGCCGAAGCACTGGATTCTTATGACAAGGTTAGCCACCCGAAAATGCAGTTTGGTGACTGGGAGGCTGTTAGTGTCCAAGAGGCTGAGGACGACTCGTCTCAATCTGGCCTCGAAGAAAATAATAAATACCCTCGACCATCCCCTGATAATGATGGCCGTTCGTCTACTATCGATGTTCGTAAGGACTCGAAAACTCCGACGCCAGCTTCTGCATTTCAACCAAGAGTCGAGGACGAGATTCATAACATGGACGAGAGCGAATGTAAAGTTAACATCTCTCAATAGTTTCTAAGTAGAAGTGCTAACGTTAAGCAGTTGAAGTCACCAAGAAATATCAAGTCATCGACCCGACTAAAAGGCATTCCCTCTCCAGTACTGGCTCAGCTGCCTCTTTCGTCGACAGCCCCACGAGCACCTCTTTCCTTAGGACACCATCGAGCCCTGTGAATACGACGATAGTGGCGGATACATTCAAGCCAGCGGTTCGCTTCACTGACCGCGGCCCTCCGCGCACGTACGCCAAGCGTCCGGCAACTTCTCGCCGGTCGAGTGCTAATGCTGTGCCGATGTATGCCGAATGGGGAGTCCTCTTTGACGAGAAGGGGTATGCTACCGTTCAAAATGCAGAGTTCCTGAAGGGGCTGGCTAAGCACGTCGTAAGTGATGTATTCGATGTGGCATATAGACCATAGGTTGCTAATGCACGACGAGATTGTAGGTCGACAACCTTGCGCCTAATAGCAGTGATCTCGTTGTCACTCCAGAGAAGCTGAGCGCGTTATATTCGAGGTATCGGTTAGATTCGGAGGTCTACCCCTTTTCAGGTGAGTGTTCAGCTGGCATGCGCTGTTGTTACTCCCGCCCCTTTTCATTCTCATACTAATGAATGCCCGTTACGTATTACAGAGATATTCAATTTTAGGGCAAGAGATGCTCATGACTGTATTGCCGATTTCTTCAACAACCTAGACTGTCAATACCATCTAGTCCCGTTCGACTCGTACTCGAAGCCGCGGGTCCCAGCTCTGACACCTCTCGGATTCGCCCAGTATCTCACTACCTGCATTCTCGCCTACCCCGACGAGGAGTTTCGCCGCCTCGACAAGATCGTAGAGGACGTCCAGCTAGTAGTGCCTGACATCTTCACAACTGATGGTCAACCCGAAAAGCTACCTAGACAACTCCTACGAAGCCAATTTCCGGTGAAGCCCGATCCCAAGTCGAGGAAGATTCTGGAGGCGGCGCTGGATGGCTTGATACTCGACCTCGGGCTAATAGAACCACCTAGCCCGAAATCACCACTAGCAATTATGCCAGCGCCGGCATCGGCAAGCTCCGAGAGGAGAGATTCGGGTCCAAATACGGGGTATTCTTTCCCTGGTATTCGTCACTACACTCCTCGTGAGAAAGCCTATGTAAGACAAGAAGGGTATGCGATTCCTTCCACATCCGAGGCAAAAACACGTCCGCGATACCTCCCCTCCAGTTCCCTACAGACCATCGGAGACGAAGGTACGGCTTCAAATCACGAGCGGGTTCGAGATCGGTACACAGAGGCACTAGATGACCGCGAGCCCACTCCACAAGCAGCCAGGGAGCACCAGCATCGCAGCCAGTACGGCACATCTATCAACCTGCAACCCCCTCCGGGTCGGTTCTCGTCCAGAGCCTTGCTGCCGGGCCCGGGCCCATCGACCGCTTCCACGGCGTCTACTCGTGCCCACTCCCAACTACGGTCTTATTCTAATTCTAGTGCCGCGCCTCGGCCGGCGCCGACTAGTAGTGCGACTGCGATTTACACGCCTGCAAGTGCAAATGCAAATGCAGGTGCGGGCTCCTCGGCACCGGCATATAGACGCACACAGAGCCCGCCGCTGAGGACGTACAGGGCCTCTGCGCCGGATGTGACTGGTACGTCGTCGACGTACTACAAGCCCGTAGGGTATCTGCCGCCGCCGCCGGCTACTGCAGAGCGTAGGGAGCATCCGCTGGTTAGCTCGATGAAGGCGAGCACGATGGGCGATACAGGTTCTCGGGACGCTAGCAGTGGTAGCAGGGGCGAGAGAAGAGAGAGCGGCGGCGGAATGCAGGAGGCGGGGACAGGGCCGTCAACGGCGTTAGTTAGGAGCAATGCTGGCAAAGCGCCGACCTCTTCCTCTACCACAACCACTCCATCGTCGTCATCGTCAACCGTGAATGCGAATTACCAGCAGCACACGCACTCCCGCTCAAACTCACATTCACATTCTCACCCTAATAGCGGCGATAGTAAGAGGATGTCGACGTCGGCGCTGATGAACACAGGCGAGAAGAAGCACCGCCATCCCAGTCCGCACACGCATCACCACCACCGTCGGCGGCGCAGCGCGGTGGTGGATGATGATAGAGGGCCGACGTGGGAAGAGGTTTTGAAACCGCAGGACCAGTCGCAGTCTTCGCATCATCATCAGCATCAGCACCATAGGACGGGAAGTAGTAGCCGGGGAAGTAGTGGCACAGGAGGCGGGGGAGGTTCAGGGGGAGGGGGAGGTAGTGGTGGAGGAGGGCATGGGCATCACCACTATCGGCATCATTCGGGGCATTGAGTTGGTCCATTCTTTTATTTACTTACTTACTTTACTTACCTACCTTATATACCAATTTGAAGACCTAGGTTTGGAGTGAAAAGTGTTTATTTTATTTATAATACGGGTACTGTTTTCGGACGACGAAATTTCCTTTCTGCTTCTAGAACAAGGATGAGCTGGTGTGCGGTGCAAACAAGCTCCATCTCGCTATTGCACATGGTGATATCAATATCCATCCTTCCCTCGTGTAGCATCTTAGCAGAGACTCTGGTCTGGATCCAGCGAAGCCCTTCGGGGACTCTTCGCTTAAACTCGAGATCCAAGGTGACGGTGTTATTGTACAGCGTCGCTCGCATGGCTTCGGCAACCGAGTTGGTGATTTCGGCGGGGACGCCGGGGTGCTCCTCGGCCCACTGCTCCATCTTCCGGAAGAAAGCGTGCGCGTCGTATAAGCCGCCGTTGCGCAAGAGCGTGTCGGACATGGAAGGGATTATGTCCGTCATCATAGCCAGGTAGGTAGCGTCCATGCGCTCGTCTCCTCGGCAGCCGTACCAGCCGTCGCAGATGCCATCGACGGGAAACCCGCCCCTCGGATTGAGGATCAGTAACTGACTAGTGGCCGGGATAATCTCCCCCGAGAGGCAAGCGGGAAGCCAGTGGCTGTCCGGCTGCTGGGCTAGGATGCGGTCAAAATCGGGGACCGGGGGTGCGGGAGGAAGAAGGGTCCAGGCGGTGGGGACGGTGGGGCCGATCGGGTTGTCGAAGTTGGTCGTGGTGGCCAGGGCGATAACCTTGAGTTGACCATTTTGCGACAGTTGCAGCTGGATCGTGCTCGTCTTGGCACCCATCTTCAACGCGTTTACGACGACGGTGCTTTGGCATCGCTCGCAGGCGCGAAGAAATTCAACATGCATACTCAGAATGTCGGGTTGGTCCCGAGCGGCCAGCGCCGGCTCGGTCACGGCATGGGTGGCAGCGGCATGGTGAATGATGGCTGCGATGCTCCCGCCAAAAAGGGCTGGGGTATTGTTAGCTCCACGGTCGATTTCAGGTAGAAGCCCTGCTTACTAGAGCCGAGGGTCCAATCGACATGCCACTCAGCAGTGTAGGTGCTGGGGGCTGTTTGCCGAAGTGCGATCTGCTTCCTGAGCGTGCTGGCCATAATCGTGTTCTATCTTCCATGAGGGAAGAAATGAAAAAAGCCAACCGAGCCTTCGCCATCCCTTTCCCCGTGGAAGAAGAAGAAAGTAGGTAGCCTCCGCCATCCCTTGCGTTATCCTGTACTTAAATATTCCATTTTCATTGGCCCATCCCGTGTAACGCGCCTCTATGTGACATATGTAAGGGATGCCATTTTTAATTGCCAAAGGTACTTCACTCTCCTCTTTTTATTCTTGTAAATATTTGTCGTCTTATTCTCCTATTTTCTCCATCTTGCTCTTGATATTTCTCATGTTTTACTCCTTGGCTTTTGGATGTTCCTCGCAGCAAGTAAAATGAACATAAGCGGGAACGTGTAGATTATTTTGTCATTAAGCTGAGGTTAAAGAAGGCGAGGAAGCTAACAGATTGCTAGCGAAGGGATATACTCCCAGAAATTCATAAAGTGTCGCAATTTTGCCATGAATTGAGAGTACGAAACGACAGAAAAAAAAACCCTAATCAAGCTGGGACGACCAATACCAGAGGAATTTGAAGATGTTTCCCTAAACATGACAAAGGCATACATCAAAGACGACTGCGAGGCACCGAAGCTAAGATCCGTACACGTTGAAAAGAATTAGCTACTATCACTTTTAATCGACGGGACCATTTTATGATTATAGACGGCAGATAGACGGCGGATGAAGCGATTAGGAATTAATATAATATCTTCAGTAAAACAAGCAGTTCATCACTGCCTTGGGTACCAGTATATTAACATTTTCTTCCTTCTCTCCTTTCCTCGCAGCAGAAACAAGTAGTTTTCAAAATGGGTATCCGTAAATAAGTAGTTAACGAGAGACATTCTCCTGAAGAGAAACCATAACTTTTCATCAAAGTATCCGTAAAGCGAGGATAATAGTTCCTTATGGCTGACCGCGCCTGTTTTATATGCTCGTAAGATCCTAGGTTGGTAATATATCCGAGATATTCCATGGTATAACACCCTGTATATAAGTGATTATAACATCTGTAGATCACCATATCCTCGAACACAGGTAGCCACAGACGAGAGCAAACAGCCTACACGCGAGCCGTCCCGTCGCTCGTCTTCTCCTTGGAGAACTGGTGCTCGGTGTACGCGATCTCGGCGGCGGCCGAGGGCACCTTGGGCGGCTGGATGTCGCGCCTCAACACATAATGGCCCCAGAAGTAGAAGAACTGCGCGGCGCCGTAGCGCATGAGGCTGCGGAGGGGCACGTTGAAGACGGCGTCGAGCTCCTCGAGCGTCTTCTCCTTGGTCTCGGGCAGGAAGAAGAGCACGAGGAAGAAGCCGACGATGTTCCACGACGCGTACCACGAGAAGGCGCCCTGCGCCGTCCATGCCTGCACGAGCGCCGGCCACGTGAGCGAGATGACCGAGTTGAAGAACCAGGTCGTCGCTGTGGCGAGCGACATGCCGAGGGGCCGGATGTATAAGGGGTATGCTTCGGCGCTGTAGGTGAATGGGACAGGCTAGACGAATTGGTTAGAGTTGAGTATTTTCATAGGGCTTTAAGGGTGCGGAAGATGTGCTTACCCCTTCACCAGGAGAGTAGACCACACCGAACAAGTAGATCCCCAGCGCAATGCAGCCGATATGAGCAGTGCTGTTCTCTGGGATCCAGAAACTGAAGCCCGTGAAGAACAGGAAGATCGACATTAGCTATACCGCCTTGTTAGTTCTTTGCTACGAGCTTCCATATACACGAGCATTGCTTACAGGGAAGGTGGTGAGCAGTAGATTACGCCGACCGAAGGTATCGATAGTATAGAACGCCGGCAGAGCGAACAGGAAGTTGACGATACCGAAGCCAAGCGACGCCACCAAAGCCGACTGGATGGAGAATCCGCTGTCGATGAATATCTCCGTCGAGTAGTAGGCAATGGCGTTCACACCGCAAAATTGTTGCATAAACATGACAATTTCCGAGGCAATCATAGCGTTGCGGTTTCGACGGATAGTAAGAAACTCCTTAATTCTGCTTTTGCCGATGTGCATGGTCTCCTTCTCGATCTGGAGAAGAGTGTCCATGTAGAAGAGGTCGCGCGCAGCTTGTACCTTTTCGAACCGAAGCTGGGAAATGGCCTTGTAGGCGTCCATATGCCTGTTCTTGGTGAGGTACCATCGGGGTGACTTTTATTCGTTAGCATCTACGCGGCAGCATTTAGAGGGAAAGGGGTTACGTCACAAACCTCGGGTGTGAAGTAGACCATGCAGCAGACGAAGACAGCAGGAATCAATGCAGATCCCATCATCAAACGCCAATTGAGACCAATGATTCCGGATAAATCAGGAACCTCGAAGAAGGCCAAGTCCATTACATATCCAAGCATGATTCCGAACGCCGTCCACATCTGCCACTGCATTACCAAAGCACCACGGAGCTTTGGTGGGGAACACTCGGCGGCAAAGATGGCTATAAAGTATCAGTACTATTTGGATAAACTGGAAGAAAGCTTAGGTGAAATGGCAACTCACGGGTTGTAGCCGACTTGGGGCCAATGCCGAAGCCGAGAGCGAAACGTGCGATGAACATGTGCCACCAAGTGTTCGTAAAGCCTTGCCAAAAGCAAGCCGCAGCCGAGATGAGACAAGAGACGAAGACGGTGCCACGACGGCCGAAAGCCTTGTTCATCGGCTCGGTGAGCCAGCAGCCAACAAAGGCACAGCAGATGTACGGCGCAGCTAGCTACTTGTTAGTCGACGTTTAGGCATTAGCTAACCAGGACGAGTTTACCGTTGACAACACCTAACAGCCATGAATCTATTCGGGAACGAGTTAGCATGTAAGTCATTCTGGTTGTGTGGTACTAGTGATAGCTTACCTCTCTGAGATTCAGGGTCGCCGATACTGAATTGAACTTTGTAAAAAGACTGAGCACCATTGACGACGGTCTCGTCCATGCCCTGAACGGCAGCGCAGAGCGAGCAGATGACGATGACGGCGTAGAGCATGGGCGGGTTCGACCACTTGTGCGTGATCTCCCTGTCAAGCACCTCTCTCTCACGGTCGGTTAGTCCGTCGATGGTGTCGTACTTGTTCATATTACCCGCGATCATGGCGCCGAGCCGGAAGGCTCGAATGTCCGCTTCGTCGGTGATGCCGTGCTTGGCGCAGAAGTCGGCGCCGCGCTGGGACAACTGTTCCGGCGTAAGGCCGCCTAGTGGGTTCTCCAGCTTGGCCGAAGCCTCTAGGCGCTTCTTCTCCTCTTCATCCAGCATATTTTCTCTGCTCACCCGGTTCTCGAGTTCGGTACCAGACGCGTCGGAGGCTTCCGACGCTTTTCGGTGCTGGACCTTCTCCGACTTCTCTTCCACGCCTGTGGGCCCGTCTCCCGTGTTGGAAGTCATGGTTTGTTGATAGCCACTGGGCTACGAGTGCTTTACTACCGGTGAAGTCCGATACTCTCTCTACCTATATACCTGGTCTCATCGACTAGAGACCTCTACATGAGATACAGTGCTAAGACAAACTATGCGGGGAGAGCAAAGGTAAATGGGAAAGAGGAGAAGAGCAATCACTGATAGGGGAAGCGGCCCTGTTATATTGGTCAGTTGGATAGTATGCTTAGAGCCGTACCGAGCCGCCTGTAAGACTACTCTGTTGGGAGCCAGGGCTCGACAGGCTGTCAAGGGCTGTGCTTACAACGCCCGTCGATCATCACGCGAGAGGCGTACATGACGGACGGGATTCCATGTCGCACAGTCACTGTACATCGAGCCTCGTTGGCTCAAGTGCCCTAAAAGGATTCTTTCCCGACGATGTTGCGACGTCATGTTCTGTAGCTATCATATTCGCAACGGCAGGGGTTGCCCGGACTCTATGCTCACTAGGGGATAGTATCCCCCACAGAGACCAATAGAAGCCATTTTAGTTGCCTTTCGCCAAGGTCTCCTAGCCTTGCCTAGGATGCCATCCATCACAGATTCATCGGCTAACAAGCCTTTACCCCCCGGGGAAGCATGAGGCGAGGGTGACATAGTATTAGAGTTTAGTTATTCGATGTCCGCCTGCGGCGAGGTTGAAGATTATCGACGGTTGACTGGCTCGATGCTGTTTCGGAACTTGATTAACTTTCAGATTATATATTAAGCTGGGTAAGGGTCCGAATCCTTCGAAGCTACCTACCCTAGGCGGGATACAGGAATCAATCAACCTTGTGTTACCCCATACTATGTAAGTCGAGCTCAGCTTCGAATACAGTCGAATACGGCTAATACGACTAGGCCAAATAGGGCCTCGTGCATATGAAAAACAGCTTAAGCCCTTATGGGAATTAGCAATACATTTCTTGGCCGGTATATAGAAATTTATACCTAGTGTACCCCGGGTAGGCAGGTGATGTTAGCATAGGGCTGGCTGTGGATGTCTTCCAAGAGCTCTCCCAAGAAGCTTGGTAAAAAAAAAAATGGAACTCGAGCATTCAGTTACACAGAGCCTTACGACTGGTAACTCACATTCTACCACCTACTACCCACTACCCACTAATCCACGTTTTTGAGATCTCATGTGAGTAAATTGTAACCTGTACGTATTCATTTCTCCCCGACGCGAGGGAAGGTGGAGGAAGCTGGAAGGGCTAGAATGGTCATCTGAAAGTTTGGGGCATAATTGGCCAAGACCTCCAATTGCTGCGTTATGACGTAATGTGAGCCAGTATTTTTGCAACCATTTTGTTATTTCTCCGCGTCTGACGGCGGTCACAGTACTTTACTATTCCTCCTGTAGTAAGCATTCAAGTAGATGAATTTGCTAATGGCACATGTCTGACCCAATTGGGTGTTTGAGGAGGGTATCAATGATGATTTTGCCGGTATTCCGTGTTGATTGCCATCGCGCGTCCCATACGAATTCCTAGTCGCATCGCATACCATGCTGTACCGTCGAGTTGGGGAAATGATTGATCATGTGGTATAAGTAGTATTCGGACCTAACGTGAGGTTAGGTAGGTGATCAGATAGGTAATAGATGAGTTTTCGCCTGATCTCACCGAGTCGGTCAACGACGTACCAAGTGGCTGTATAATTGTAGCTAATAGCAGTGTAAGAATGAGCCCCCAAGACTTATGCTTATTTCTGTGTAACAACAACGGAGTCCTATATGAAAATGCCGATGCTCTCAAGATTACGTGTTCAGCTGTCGGTGAGCCTCTGCCCAGCTTTTCATAGTGTATGTTTACGACAACTGCGACATGAGACATGCTGTGCGCCCGTGAGGCAAGCCTCGGTCGCTTAATGGGTTGACGAAAAAAAATGTATGATCGTCACCGCTTTTCCCCCTGAGTAACATACCGAGCCGAACTGGCAGACCGCCAGACAACTTACTGTAGGTAATGATGAACAGGCACAATATTCAGCCTGGCGACGAAGCCTTGTTTTTAGGCTGTCTGGTTGGAGTTCCTGGAGTCCCGAGATCTTCGCTAGCCTTTCTTCGTGCCCTCTTCTTCTTAAGACTCGACCACTCTGCTTTCCACGCAGAAATGCTTTCTCGTAAATCTTCGTCTGCATCCTCGGGCACGTAGCTTAGGCATTGAACCTCGATTGCCTTGAGTTGGATCTGCAGGTTGAGCATCTCCATCTCACCTTCGGACCGCTCGCTCTCGCTTCCCGCGTATTAGCACCGATTCATTCTGTGACTGCAATCGGGTGTCATGGTTCAACTTACAGTTCCTTAGTTCGCTTTTCAAGTTGAATGATCCTCTGCGCGGCGCGTTCCGCGCGTGTAATAAGCATGCTTTGAATGTGCTACATGCATGTTAGCAGGGATGCATTGGTATGCGGAGATGGGAGTGATCTTGCATCCGACTCTTCCTGTCGAGCCCGCAAACTCGTCATAACAGACTGTAGTTCTTTATCCAAGGTTTCTGCTGCTTCGACAATTTGGTTGACTTGCGCTGGAGTCATCTGAGGCTCACTAGCGGGTTTTGCATTGGCGACACTATGATCCTCGGTCGTCTGGGTCGCCGAAGACTTTCGGGTTGGTAATGGAATATTCGAAATGCTAGGCATGCGCGAAGGTGTTAACGTCCCCCAAAAGAAGTCGCGCTCGCTTGTGCTTTTCTGGAGTACCAAACTAGAAGGCCTAGATCTCTGCGATCTTCGTGGCGACGGATGGCCTCTCGAGGATACGACCCTCTCCATCTCGTCTACTTTAGCATGGAGACTATTGACATTATCCTCCTTAAGGTGGTCCTGCTGGTTTAGTTGGGCGGCAAGGTCATTCAATCGCTGCACGAGTACATCTTTACTATCTTGCACAACTTCTTCGTCTTCAGAATGCTCTGGCTCTGTGGCGTATAGAGGAGAAGAGGAGGATCTAGTAAAGGACGGCGAAAGGTGGCGACGCATGGGGGAGAAAGGAGACATGCCCAACAAATGAAGACTCAGCGACGGTGAACCTGATGGTGAAGTTTTAGGTGTAGCGGCATCATGATGTGACGACCGGGGGTTATGGTCTGGCTTGGTAGCATTCCTGGTTGGTGTTTGCGGCGCCGGGCTACTCGGGAAGGTGTCCGGATCTGCATCCGAGTCCGGCTCTGCCATGAGGCAAACAAGCTTGGGTAGTAGCTATTTTGGTATCTACGTAAATCTAAAACAAAAAACACTTCCGGATTTGGACGGAGTCGGTGGATGAGCTTGGCGAGAGATGCCCGTGTCGAAGCGTAGTTTGTCTCATTCGAGTACGATGGATGTAGGCAGGAATGTAGCTCAGATCCATTACATTCCGTGCACCCTGCTGTGGGTCCCAAGGTGATAGCTGCACGACTGGTATTGGAAGCACGTGTACGAATCTCGAAGTTGTACAAAAGTGTAGATTGTGTACCTCGATTATCTACCAGTATCTGGATAAGGTTTTACCAGCTACGCATACCCTTGCACCGAGTCGAATGCCAACGAAAACATTGAAACGGATTCCAAGAAAATAGCTCGAATCAAGAACCAAGCTGGAACGAGCTGGAGTTATGTATGGAGGTTGGAGGGGGGCTAGACCTGCTGGACCTGCTACTAGTAGATTCGCGGGGTACCCGCTTTCTTGAGGTACATAAAAAAAGACGCTTAAAAGGGCCCTATTATACCTACCATACGTACGGTGAGACTTTTAAATGGTTAATAGCGCGAGATCTGTTACTATAACAAGTGCCGGCTGGCAGGTAGGTAGCTGGCACAAAGTGTGGGGGATAAAGCATTGAATGATACCTAAATACCCAGGCAGCCAGGTAAGTTGTAGCCCGTCATGAAAGCATAAGAGAAGGTTAGGCGGCAGGGCGGTAGGTAGCGCTCTCCTCGGTTGTACTCGCATCGTTTCGGTAAAGTTTTTAGCGGGAAAAGGTGGGAAACAACTGGCGAAAGCTGTGCGACTTTCCCATGTCTCCGCGCCCCCACAGACAACGAACCAATAACGGCTTTCAGAAACTTTGTTAGGGACCGGGGGGACACAGTTCTCCAAGAAATTGTTCAACGCTCCACGTTTATTCTTTTCTGATTTCAATTTCAACTTTTCAATGTCAGTCTTCAGATTCGTACTTAATTTAAGGATGACTTTCTGTCGTTGTTGTTTGAGTTGTTATCCTCGTTAGTCACCTCTCTTCACGCTCTTGTTCAAAAGTGGTTGGGTCATTCGGATATTGGTACTCGAAGCTCCAAGCATTTCCATATAAAGCCTCGGCACTTTAGCTCCTGATAGAGCGTCTAGGTCCCTGCTATCAATCGTCATCGTCTAACTAATTCCCGCGGGGTCCTAACTTCGGCTTTGGTCTCGTGCTATTGCTCATACCTTTTTTTCACATCGCACGTAATCAAATCGCGTCTCTGATGGCCCGAAATTCTTCATTTCACCTGAGACCATAATTGTTTTCAGGTCTTTGACAGAATTGTCATCGCGCACTTGTTAGTCAGACGAACTCGCCCAACATGGCGTGGAAGGCATCCGAGAGGTTGATGGACACCATCCGTCATTATTCCAACTTTCCTGCGACGGGAGTAAGTCTACGGCAGATGGTGCAATTCGGAGAGAGGCCATCGATAGGTACGTTATTCTTGACATTTCTTTCTTTTTTGCCTTTCAAATTCTACAAATGACGCCGACTGACTCACACCTCGCCATTATTTAGGAACCCTTTTCCGCGCATCCCAATTCCTCGCCGAAGAGCTCCCAATCCGACTTGCGCATCGAGTTCAGGAACTCACAACCCTACCAGATGGACTTAGTGAGATGCCGTCGGTCAGAAGAGTTCAGGATTGGTATGCGCAGTCGTTTGAGGTACGCATTCTTGAGTTTCCCGGCTATGGTCGGGGCATGAGTCATCTGACATGTGACAACAGGAGATCATCAATCTAGGACGACCGGAGCTATCGAGAGATGTAAGAGATAGGCTACTGAACCCGGGAAAGTTTGGAAATGGCAGAACCTCTATGCTCTCCGAGGCCACGCCTAACCCAAGTATCCGCGAAGGCCAATATGCCTCGTCGCCTACGTTGGCCGCAGCCGCCATGAGCGGAAATGGCAAGAAGCCCCAAGCCGCGAGGAGGTACTTCGCTATGGTGGACGACAGTGGCGACTGGCCACCCGAGCTACAGGCGTACAATTCGAAATTCGCGCAAGCATTACACAAGATCAAGCGGCGGCATGATGGGGTTGTCACAACTATGGCTCAGGGCATCCTAGAGTACAAGCGCAAGAGGCAACGCATGCAGATCGACAACAACATCCAATCCTTCCTGGACCGGTTCTACATGTCTCGAATAGGCATTCGTATGCTGATAGGACAGCACATTGCCTTGACTGACCAGAGCCATCACCGCGACCCCACTTATGTCGGTATTATCTGCACCAAGACGAACGTGCGCGATCTAGCGCAAGAGGCCATCGAGAATGCCAGATTCGTCTGCGAGGACCACTATGGTCTCTTTGAAGCGCCCAAGATCCAGCTAGTCTGCAACCCCGACCTCAACTTCATGTACGTGCCAGGTCACCTGTCGCACATGCTCTTCGAGACCTTGAAGAACTCGTTGAGGGCCGTGGTCGAAACGCACGGACAGGACAAGCAGGAATTCCCGGTGACAAAAGTCATAGTTGCCGAAGGAAGAGAAGACATCACGATCAAGATCAGCGACGAAGGCGGCGGAATACCACGAAGTGCTATCCCGCTCGTCTGGACGTACATGTACACGACTGTGGATAGGACCCCTAACTTGGACCCTGATTTTGACAAGAGCGATTTCAAAGCACCCATGGCAGGCTTTGGCTACGGACTGCCCATTTCAAGGCTCTACGCTCGATACTTTGGCGGCGATTTGAAGTTGATTAGTATGGAAGGGTAAGTCACTTTTATGCGCTCCTTCCCTTCCTCTCCTCGCCCTACTCAGCGTAACAAGCGCTAACAAAATATTCAGGTACGGTACGGATGTATATCTCCACCTGAACCGCTTGTCCAGCTCCTCGGAGCCTCTACAATAGCAATCAGCGGTCATGAGGGATTGGACATGTTCGTCCCAAGGATTGACGTTGCCGTACAAGAGAATGATGCAGAAGCGGCTCAAGCTCTTCGAGGTGTCGGAGCGCAAGCAGGTCGGCGACGCCGAGTCCATGGTCAGCCAGGAGGGGCACTACGTCAGCGACGCAGAGGCCGAGTTGTAAATTCTCGTCTTCTTTGTACCCACCCCCAACTCCGTCTTGTGTGAGAGACGAGCAATCGGGGGATTTGAGGGGATTGGTAGGAGGGGATGCTTCGAGTCAAACAGTGACGAAGCCATAATAGGGCGGAACAAAACGCAACGCAACGGCATAAGGACGTGGTCGACATTTCTCTTCTTCTCCTTCGGAGCTCCCTTCGCACCTCTCTTCTCTGTTCGATGTTTCACGAGGGTTATTCTTCTAATTTCACGAGGCGTACGAAACAGGCACAGGCAAAGGGAGAAAGGGGGATCCCCGGAAACGAAATAACTCCCAAAGCATTCAGGTTCATCAAGGTGTATAAAAACAAAAAGCATTGAAACGACATCATTGCGCGAAACGCGAGGTATTCTTTGGTCGTCGTGTATGTGTATATGTATATACGTAGTAGTAGCATTGATTGAAGACTTTTGTGTTGTCATCCACTACCTACCTACACTATACCCGCCTACTATCGCGATATTAGGTACTTAGGTAACTTATGCTATGCTTATCTGATGATGGGGATCTATGGAAGTCCCTGGTAGAACTTGAACGTTCGTAGTAACTCTTCCTCGCCTCGCCTTATATGTACAGCCATCCATCCCACCCACCCAACCAACCAACCAACCCGCCTTCATCTTACATATGTGACCTACGTACTTGACAAATAACAGACAACGCTAACCTCAATCTTTTCTCCCACACTACACCAGGCGAGTTGCAACATGACCATGACGGTAGGTAGTTTTCCCCCTCACGCCTTATACATCAAATCCAGAAACCCGGTCGCGAGGTCGACAACGACCGCCTTATTCGGCAAGCTGCCAGCGACGCCGTACAGCGCGGCGGTATCACCCGTGGCCTTGCCCTTAGGGCCCTTGCCCTCGACGGCCCGGACGCGCTCCTTCTCGCGCTCGGCCTCGACGACGGCCTCGAGGTCGGCGACGAGGCGGTCCCAGACCTTAGTCACGGGCAGGGTGACGGCGACGTGGATGGCGGGGGGGTTCTGCAGGGCGTTGAGGTGCCAGCCGCGGGCGTGCATGGCGTCGGCGACGTCGTAGATGTCGAGGCTGCGCGCGGCGAAGGCGACGACCGAGACCAGCGGGCGCCCGAGCAGCTCGAGCTCCGCGCCGAGCACCGGCGACGACGCCACGTGCTCCGCGATCTTCTTGGCGCACCCGACGATCTGCACGCACGCGTCGACGTACCCCTGCTCGCCGACGCGCATCATGCTGGTCCAGCACCCCGCGATGAGGGCGCCGGGGCGGCTACCCGCGATGCCGGGGGAGGCGTACACGCCGCCGGCCCAGTCGGGGGAGACGAAGTACTGGTAGGTGCGCAGGTCCTGGGAGCGGTAGAGCACGGTGGAGTTGCCCTTGGGGGCGAAGCCGTACTTGTGGGTGTCGCAGGAGATGGAGGTGACGCCCTTGAGGCGGAAGTCGAAGAGCTCCGTCTCGAAGCCGGCCTTTTCGAGGAAGGGCACGAGGAACGAGCCCAGGCAGCAGTCGACGTGCAGCGGCAGGCGGCGCTTCAGGGCCAGCTTGGAGAGCGCCGAGATGTCGTCCATGATGCCGTGCGGGAAGTTGGGCGCGGAACCTACGAGCATGATGGTGTTGGAGTTGATGAGGCGGGAGACGCGGTGGACGTCTACTTGGTAGTTGGGTGCTGGGCATGGGACTAGGTGCACCTTGATCTTGAAGTAGTTGCCGGCTTTGAGGAAGGCGGTGTGTGCTGTGTCGGGAAGGACCCTATCACCACTTGGTTAGTACCGTGGAGGAAAGGTTATGCGCGTGGAATCATTGTCGTGACCTACATTTCAGGTTCCGTAACGCCACGCTCCACATACGCCTTCTGCCTCGCGCTGTAACACGCCATGAGGATACTCTCCGTGCCTCCACTAGTGCACACGCCGGCCGCGTTGGGCGGGGCGTGGAATAAGGAGAGTACCATGGCAACGACCTCGGCTTCCATCTTCCGCACGCCGGGGAAGACGTCCGGATGTATGGGGTTCGATACGGTGAACTTGCCGTAGGCCTCGGTCTGCAGCTTGATCAAGTCCTCCTCGCCATGGTACACGGCACCGGATACATAACCGTCCTCCCACCGCGTGTGATCCATGTTCGCCAGGGCCTCGAGCTCGGTCCGCAACGCATCGTCCGTCCAGCCCTCTTTCGGCAGGGTCAGGTTCCGGGTTCCGTCGGTTGGTATCATCTTGGCCTGTACTTTGGCCAGGGACTCGTTGATCTGCTTGCGCACTTGGGTCCGGACGCCCGGCGCCCGCAGGAAGTAGCCGTAAAGGACCCGTCGGACATCACGGTATAATTCGACGACGGTGCCGAGGATGCCGCGGCCCTTGAGTTTCCAGAACGTTTGCCGAACTATTCGCAGCACGAAGAAGAAAAATATGACATTTTTGAACCTAAGCAGGAAGAAAATGGGCCAGATTGGTTAGCTTTCTTGTTGCGTGGCGGTGACGTCGGCTTACACAGAAGGGGAACGGGAGGAATGGAAGTTTCACGGCCCTCGGCACGGAGCTGACTTCGATGAGAAACAAGGAGTAGGAAATAAGAAAAACCCACAAGTCAAGATTAAATATCTGCTGCGGATTGATGGCCCTCGAGCGCTTCTGGACGCTGTTGAAGCTCTCGCGCAAGCTGATGGGCATTCGTGAGGAGCCCGGCATGATTGGGATGTCGAACCAGTGGCAAGAGACAAATCGAAATACCTCAATTGCAGTTGCAATTCTCTTTGACGGGAGAGAGACCAGCTATCGAGACATCTAGTGGAGAGAGAAGAAACAAGAGATGCAAAGAAATATCAGTTCCTTTCCGTTGGTTTTTATCCGCAACTGATTATGCCTGCCCAGGTATTAGATTATGTATTATCTTTAGAGATCCGGGATACGGGCAACATTTAAACGTGAAAGTAAACTTGAAGCTACACCAAAAAGTACGGGTCCCCGCCAAAAAAGGAGCAAGTGAGATGCGAGATGTACTATGTAATTGCTCCATACATCGGCCGTCACATGCACGGGCAAGGATGTTCGGCTAGAGGTAAAGAGAAAGACCCCTGTCTGGAGCTTCCCAGATCCGGCAATGCCCGCCAAGGCCGAGACCCCATCCTGCCATCGTGCCATCGCGAATGCGAACCGCAGTCCCTTATCAGATCCGAACTTGTTGCCTTGGATGACAATTGGCTTACATCTTACTGGCTGGTCATTGGCTAGGATTGGCCTCTGGTATAGGTTGAGTCTGTTTTAATTTGTTAGACAAATACTCTTTAGTTGACTAACATGGAGTCACAAAGTAGTCTACAAGCTGTAAGTCAACACTAGTGTGGGTAGTCAGAATTGATACAAATATAAAGAAACATAAGACATTGCTATGTTACTGACTTTACACAGTGTGTTGAAGTCTCAACCCGTCTTTGAACCTATTCAAAGGACCAAGTTTGCCTGTCTTTATTTCCTCTTCCCTCTCATAAAAAGGCTCTCTACCATACCATATCCCAGTTGTGGATAGTTCCGAGCTACAGCTTCATAGTGTGTACAGTCTACCACACAGTATCCAGCTCCAGGAACCAGGTTGGCTGTGATTGGACCGCTACCTCATTACCTAAGCACACTAGCGCCAGGGCAAGGTGTGCATTGTGGATTCCGATAACCGTACCTTATCCCAATTTGCGCGGGCGAAACAACGTCACTACCTGCCTTATTACTTACAACCCTAGAGCCGCAGCTACCTAGGTATCTTATCCCACATGCATTCGTAGCAGGAGGAAGGAAGAAGAAGCTTTCTCTGTAATAAAAGCTACCTACTTTCTCTATGGATTGGCGCAATTCTAACATCATCCTCGACCAGAACCACATCCAGAACCGGAACACCAAACAAATGATACGATGGAGAACCTCTCGATACACGACCCCCCGCCCCAGCCAGGCGGCCAACAAGTAGCCGGCCGGGCGCCTCAGGCCCTGGGCCCTGCCGCGCCCGCGCCGCAGCCTCAGCAGCTCCCGCCTCAGATGTTCACCACGGCGGCGCAGCTGCTAGACCTGACGGACAGTAAGGCGACCACTGTGGCGAGTTGAGAGCCGCGTTAACAGCTGAGTCTAGAGAAACTCCTGATCTGCTTGCGAGACGGTCGCAAGCTGACCGGGATACTGCGAAGCTGGGACCAATTCGGTATGTCATCACTGTCGTTTTACGGCCACCTTGCTTTCCGCTGTCTCGATCCTAACACCCGTCCTCCCCCAGCCAACCTCGTCCTCCAGTCCACCATCGAGCGCGTGTACGCCACGACCTCGGCGCCCTCGGACCCGCAGCCCAAGGGCCTGTACGCCGAGAAGCCGCACGGCATCTTCCTGGTGCGGGGCGAGAACGTGCTGCTGCTGGGCGAGATCGACCTGGACAAGGACGACGACCCGCTGCCGGGCTTCGAGCGCGCCGAGTTCCCCGCCGTCGAGAAGCTGGCCAAGGAGCGCCGCGCCGCCGACAAGGCCAAGGAGGCCCACAAGCTGAAGAGGCTGGCCACCCTGGGCTTCGAGGGCGAGCATATGGGAGAGATCCTGCTCTAGGTAGTAGACCGGAATGGGCCCGCCGTCGTACGGGACGATGGATGAACTGACCGACCGCCTCGCAAAGGGGGGCGTAGCCGCGATGGATCGAGGGACAGAATATTGTGAAATGTCCTTCGCCAGCTGTATTTCGCGTTATTGGTAGCCTTACAGATGAGGTTCGATGTGGATGGCTTGCCCCTCCTACGTCAACCGTCAAAAGCTACATGCTTTAGCATTTGCCTCGGAGCCGCAAGTGATTTCTAAAAATCCTATCTGAGATCAATACTACACAGTATTCGAGGACCTCAGCTCATCGTTCTCTTCGTGCTCCATGAGTATTTCAAAAGTGACAATTTACGTATCTGCAGTGATTTTGAATGCTACGAGCTTCTACCGCTTAATGGTGAATAGGTACTCTATTCTACTCCCTCTAGTGAGACCATTGCATTGTCCGCAATTACTTAGATATCCTACTATGCTCAATGATTTTCCATGATTTCAGGTCATCGAATCTAAGGAACCCTACAGTAACAGCGAAAAATGTCTATTTGATGGGGTATCTAGTCTAAACGTATGCCTAAAATCATGACCATGTTTATCCCAAGTGCTCTGATGCATATTTTATCATTAACCCCTAAGAACCCAACAGATACGCAGCCGCATTAGCATACCAGCCCCCCCTATTCTCCGCACTCCCAATAACCGCCTCCCCATCCACCACCACCAAATTCTTCACGTGGTTCACGCCGACGCCGAAGTAGTCCACGTCCGTGCTATTCTCGATCCGGACAGCGTCCGTCTGGCAGTCGACGCCGTCGCCGCACGCCTCGTTGCCGTTGAAGAAGGTCCAGAACCCGCCCGCGTACAGGCTCAGGTCCTTGGAGCCTACGATGCGCTGGTAGATGGACATGCGGCAGTGGACGTCGTCGGCGGCGCACCAGGAGAAGTCCGGGTCGCTGGGGAGCGCGACGGGGGCCCAGGGGTCGGGGGCGAGGGGTGTGGAGTTGCCTCCTTGCCCTGTTTGCTCGGTTAGTCACGTGAACTTGATTTATGTACTAGATTTGGGGAGACGTACAGTAAGGAGTCTCGCTCTGCTGGAAGCCGACGAAGACGTTCTCGGCCTTGTTGATGTTCACCTCGTAGAGGGTGTTGTGCTCGCTACCGAAACCGATGAACCAGGATGGTTTCGTCGACTCGATCAACACACCCCTACCCGTGGAAATGTACTGTGGGTTCGTCAGGGGGTTGTCGATGCCGTCCAGATCATGATCGGCAGTCCAACCTAAGGCATCCATTAGCTCAAGAAAACTCGGGAAAATATAATTATAAGACTTGCACTCACCCCACATGTTATCAACGTAAGCTGACGAGCTGACATTAAAGCGCGCCAGCATGAAGGCGGCTTTACACTGCGCTGCGTCGGTCGTCACACCCGAACCGCACTTCGTCTGGATCTGCGAGTCAACTGCGCCGCCAACGCGGAAATGCGTGTTCCAGAAGCCCACATCACCAGGGTTCTCGCCCGCCATGTTAACTTCCAACAGCGTGCAACCCGGAAGGACATCCTCAACCGTAAAAAGCATATCGCTGAACTGAGCGATCCCGACATCTCCGGGTTCGCCGACCTTAACCATCGGCACGGGGGCCCCGGGGTTGATGAATTTGCTACCTGTTGCCGAGATCGCAGCCCAAGCTTCGCCGAAAACTCGACTTCCTGGCGGGAAGACTAGTGTGTCCGTCACGAGGTAGATGCCGTACGGGAAGAACAAGATCTTGCACCCGGCGTGCTTGTCGATCATGGCTTGAAGGCTCGCAGTGTCGTCCGCTTTGCCGTCTCCCACTACCTCATGGCCAGGCACTTCCTTCACGTTGACCACTTGCTCTACGCCGTATTCCTTGTACGTCGGCGGAGGTAGGCGAGGAAAGCTTCCAAAGTCGTCAACGAGAAGGGATGGCCTTTGTGTAGAGAAGATCGTTCCTTCTTGGAAAACTCCCTTGACTGAGCCATATGAGGCGTAAGCGTTCCCTAGAACCCAGGCTTCGTCTTGCTTGACGCTGCCCTTTAAGACTACCTTCCCAGCGACCGTGACGGTTGATGACACAGTGTTTTCAACCTTTACATTCTCGAGTACAATGGAGTTAGAGCTCCCGTTTGTAGCCGCCGTGTTGACGAGTGCCCCGGTGTTTTCCACGGTGGAATCCGTGATTATGAAGGTACCCAGGCTCTGGATGCCGTCTCTCGGACTCGAGGTATCAACGCCAATGCCGCAAAGAGTAAAATTGCACCCTTGGCAATGCCCCATAAACAAATGCTGAACCGAAATACCCGTTCTGCAGCCGTCAAAAGTAAGACTCTTGAGGTGGTATTGCTGGTTGTCCAACTTAACGCCCACCACACCGCCGTGAAAATACAAGTCTTCCATAATCAACGCAGAGCCGCCCTCTGGCATGGCAATGCCTATGTGGCCAGTAGACTCGTAAGGCATATTGAATCGGACATTGGCCAGTTGACACGCTTGGCTGACACTCCAATCTACTAGCGTGAGGTTCTTGTCCTTGTCGTAATCCATCGAGTCCAAGATGACGTTCTTCATGCCAACGTAGAAATTCGTAGTCGCGCCCTGGGACGGGTCTTTTGCGTAGATCATGTAGTCGCCGCTAAAATTGCTAGCCGCCTTGATCGTTGGTGGATTGATTGGATCGCCCATGAGGATCATTCCAACGAAGAATTGTACCGGCTTGTCTAGGACGTAGACGCCTTTCGGAAGGTAGACTACAGCTGGTTGTCCTGTGGTGCCAAGGCTATTCGTATTCCTCCCAGCATAGCTATTACCGGCGTTTATGGCGTTCTGGAGAGCATCAGAGTCGTCGGTGGTGCCGTCGCCCTTGGCCCCGAACATAGTCTTCACATTCCGAAAGACTGGCCAGTCTGTTCCATTAGGTATGAACGGAGATATGCCATTATGCGTGACCTTTTCGTACCAATAGGTCGAAGGATCCGTTTGAACGAGAGGGCATTCGAGTTCATTCAACACAACACCGATATCTTGGAGCACGTGGTCAAGAGTGCTACCTTTTGTCGTCGACGGCAATGCGGTCGCCGAAAGCATGAAGCCGGAGACCAGCCATAACGAAAGCATTTTCAACGCACGGAAAGATTGACGTGCCGTGCTTGAGTTTCTACCCTACCGACCCAAGATCAAAACACCTTAGCTACAAGACGAAAGGAATGACGAATTCATTCATGACGGTGACAGGTGCTCATCTTTGAAGTAAACCCATGTGGGGTTCAGACCAACTAGGGGGCATCCCAGAGGATCGCTGTTTGTATATATTCTCGGTAAGCTGACCCCATATTGGTGGGCCAGCCGAAATTGCATATCCATCATGGGTGAATCCTTGGACACGTTGAGGCTCGCGCATTACCAATTTAAAGGAACCCTGTGCTATTTAAAGCATCGAATACCAGGTCTTTCTTCAGCCCCATGCCGCGAAGGTCCCGAAATTGATGGAGACGTCATCATGAATTTTATACATAGTACATGTATGTATTTTAAAGAGTGCGGGCTGGCGTCAGCGGTATAAGAGCACTTTCGCGCGTGGTATTATCGTGGAGTTTGCTAAGTTGAAATTAAGGCCAGGATGAGCCTGCGAAATAAATTGCCTTTGTTCAGTCAAGCGAGAAGCTGAGAGTATATGCTATTAAAGGCTAGAGTATATACATATGCAGGTGTCTTCCTTAAATACCCTTGTCATTGACCGGGATCTTAATCAAGGATTGGTTTATTTCGAAACTCTTCCACGAACATCACATCATATAAGATGACCAGCGAGGTATTGGAAACGGAGACCAAAAACTAATCAGAACGGGAATCCAAGCTATTGTCAAGTAGCAACTATGTTTACTCATCCCTTCAAATGGCTCCAGAAGGGATTAACTTCAGATATCGGCTTCGAGCATAATAACGCAAGCAGGCGCATTAGCGACAGTCCGGGATAACGAGATAACCCATGTCCATCGATGAATTTAGCTAATAGTGCTGGCTTTCGATCGCCCGCACAAGTACAGGCGTTTTCAATCTATGCCCTGAAAAATGATGTATGAACTAGCCGGACCCCATGATTAACACAGCCGAGAGGTAGGTCGTTAGAAGGCAGGTCTAGTCAGCGTGTCGACTAGATTTATTTGTTAGTTGAACTGCCTTAAGTCAACATGATCTAGTAGACACGCAGGGCCTAGTGGCAGGATGATGAATTCCGTGTAAGTCCTATAAGTACCTAAGGACATCAGAAACCGACTTCTATAGGAGTACAACTAGACTTCAGATATTTTCTTTCCTAGCCAGAGCCGCCAAAGGAATGCCCTAGCCGTCTACCGCCTCGAACCGGCAGCAAACCAGAAGCAAGTTGCATCCCGTTGGGGAGCCTCGACTGATGACCCTCCAGAGTTTACTCGGCTGTAATTGTCCGATCGAGTTTGCATATTGTGAAACGACCCTGTTGTCTCGACCATCGTCCCGCCTGCCTAGCAGTCAACTCAAGTCTCTCGGCTGTCCCATCATAGTCAGCATCATCGCATTAAGACCACAAGCAAGCCGACCAAACAGCTCACGAGGCGATATCAAACTCACTTTCGTAGCCACTGAAGACGCTATCGCACAGAATATCCAAGACGAAGGCGCGGTCTCCGAATTCCGTCTGTCTGAAGGGCGAGACGTATTTGATGTCCATGACATACCGAGCCGTGTTCCGCATTCCTTCGAATTGGCTTCTCACTTCATCTGCGGAGTCGTATCTCTTGATCTCGAGCATGCAGACGAGGTCTGGCCAGTCCGTAGGGTACCAGTAGTTGAGCTCGTCTACCTCGAGGTCCCAGCCCCTAGGGGCGATAATCAGCCCGTACGGGTCGTTGGTGCTGAGCCACGTAGCGGTGCTCGCTAGGTCGTAGGTGCAAAGAATACCCCATCGCTAAAGGTTTCGTTAGTTTCTTGCTTTGTCAAGCACACATATAGAACAGTATACTCTTATGGAATGGGAGCAACTTACAAATTCGCTGACTAGACACGGGTCGTCGCGGCGGTTGAGTAGGACGAGATAGACTGTTTTCTCCTTCACGCCTTCGCGAGTTTCAATGTAGGTAAACGTCATTACCTCGGCTCTTGATCCTCGCTCTGTCGCGAGAAGTGTTGTAATATGCTATATGGTAGAATTTTATGTTAGGTAGGTCTTCTAGGCGCCTCGATGGTTGGCCTGTTGATTGAGGAAGAGGATTTAGGAAAACATTGCAAGCCCCGTCACTAATAAACATTTGTCATTGTAGCTTCCTTCCCAAGGAGAAAAAAATAGAGGCATCGTCGCTAGGTTTGACGCAAGTATCATTGTCGTGATCTTTTGGTACATCATCATTGCTGGAGTTGCGCATTAACTGTCAGTCCGCACAGGTTTGGTGAATTACAGAAGTTAAATCAATGGCCTCGTAGTTCCTTTCCGTTAAGAAAGTAACGCAGTACAAGCTACCCTTAGAAACGCACTGATAAAAGATACGAAAGTAAGAAACATGTCTTTTAGTTGGAGTGTGGTTTGCAACTCCTGGACTATCTACAATATCTCGTAGTTGAGATGCTAACATATTTTCTAAGTATCCCTTAATTACGGGGAGCTTAGACTTCTAGAATTATACGAAGAGCCTTTTCGAAATCTGTTATATTAGGCGTATCCCCTTTTCAGCAAATCTCAACTTCTAGGAACATTGCCATCTATCACGCACATTACAGACAATCATTTCGAGTTTACAAAGGTCTATCTCTTGAGCCTAAAAATAAGTACAAGGCGGATCTCTTCGTATCACGATACCAACTAACAGTTTATGGTGGTACGAAAAGGCGAAATAACATGATTACAAATTATGCGGGTGTACATCAAGTTTTACGGCGTAGGGTGAGCAGAAATCTGCCCCTATAAAGTACAGTTGACCTTTCCACCATAATTTTCTCGCCTTCCAACACCGGTTTGTTCCTCGAACGAAGGACATTAAGTCAATTCTCTCGCCATGTCTTACAAGAAACCTCCAGTAAACTATGAACAAGATATAGGAGGTATCACACCCAGTTGATGGGCCTCAACGGTGGCGATTCCCCCGATCTCTATATTCTGTGTAACTACTGTATCCTCTATGACCCCTGTGACCCCTGTGGCCCCTGTGGCTGCTGGAAGACTGGCTTGGCTGACCCTGACTTGGCTGACCTTGATAGTACTGGTCATTGTAATTCTGGCTTTGAGAATTCTGGTCTTGATAATCCTGGGGTGGATATGTTTGATGTCCAGAAGGCTGGCCCTGACTCGCCAGAACTTGGCTCATCTGGCCTTGATCCGGAGCAACCGGTTCAGTCTTGAACATCTTGAAATAACCCCTGGTCACAGGTCCGTCTGGGAGCCCTTGCCTGAAAGACTCTTGGCATGTGAAGTCTGTTGCATTTAACACACACATCTCAAGATCCGTGGCTATTCAACCATAATTAGTCTTATCAATTCACGAGGAAATTCACAACCTATGGGAGTGTGGGTGGGTGGAAATACTCACATGCATATCCCGAAAACTCGGGAATGCACTGCAAAATGTCCAGAACGAATGTACGACAGCTAAACACAATCGTCGTTCTGGCACCCGAGGGGCGTCTTGACACCATAAGCTCCTGCCCGACCGTCCGCATGTGCGTGAACAGGTCGATCGCTTCCGTTGTGGAACTGCAGGTCTTGATCTCCATCAGGCAGAAGAGTGTTCTTGAATTCCAGGGGTCCCAGTTCTCGTCCCGATTTAGCTGGATGCGCCCGGGTCTACGGAGCGCCCTCAGCACATCCGGGTCGGTGGTGGTGTAGAAGGTACAGCGGTATGGTTGATCCCAAGTGACCATAATGCTCCAGTCCTGGATGTTTTTTTTAACTTCATATACAATTGCTTGTAAGGTGAAGACAACTTACGTATACATCTGATAGATGCCCATTGCGTGTAACGAGGTAGATCGTATTGGGCTTGATATATTTTGCTATCTCCCTGAACGTGAGGGACGACATCCTTAGGCTTTATGTCTTGGTGATACTCTAAGAATTCTCGTATGATAGGCTACGTGCTGAGCGTACTTGTTCTTATAAGTGTCTCCGTAGTTGGTGTGTCGACGGGGACAGAAGCAATTAAGAGGACATGCAAGCCTACATATAGGCATCTCTTGTGCGAGTTCATGGTCCCAAGCAGTTAGGAGTGAGGAGTTACTCAATATATTTAATGCAGATGCTACTGTCATGATCTTAGGATGGGTCGATATCTCCCTGCGTTTCATAGCAAGACATCGTCAATTCATATACAATTAGAGACGTAGGTATAGACTTAAGGCCGATAACCCACTAATATATGGTGAATCACAATAAAAAAAGCCTCGAAGCACCTTTACCTCAGAGAGTTACAGAGGTGTAGTGTAAATGCACCTGTTAAATGTTTGACTGTGTGATGCGGGAGTAGATAACTCACCTAGGTTGTCCAATTGGAGTGCGGCTTCAACCCCTGAATTGCCAACACTTGCCGTTTGTCGAGATACTAACACATTCCCTGAACCAGGGGGGGTTGAGAGGGTATCTCTTCCAGCATTGCTGTCAGTAAGAAGTCCCCTGATTACAAGCAAAGATGTACTAAAAAATGTTGGCCTTTTTAACAGTCATCCTATTTTATCATACTAAGTGGCATATTAAATGGTGGACATCTGACTAAAGAGGCCGAGTGAGACCCATCAGTGCACTGACAGCCCATTAGCAACTCTTTCATGGCTTTAGAGTCTTTTAGACATGCTAGTAGTATATCATCCGAAGGGATGCGACTTATACGTTAGGTATGACATTTAATATAAACAATCACCTAATTTTATACAATTCTATATCTACTTGTCCAGTGTGGATTCCCCTATCTATCTATTCATAGTCCAAGCATCATAAACCGGGCACAAACCCCTCAACTCGAACATCCCATCCCTCCGGAAAATGCGCGCCAGGCTCGCCGTCCCAACCACCAGCCATCATAGCCATAGCCAGTAGGAACGAACTCGAGCCCGGGAAATAAGGCGTCGGCACTCGCGAGCCACCGACTAAATACCCAGCGTCGTCGAATTCGAACAGGGGATGCAGAAGATAAGTTATTGCCTGATCGATATCCCCAAGGCGCAGCGAGTTCACTACGGCGGTTAGGGTAAGCAACTTAATAGATAATGACAAGGGTGGCTCGGGAAAACTCACTCGCTAGCATCGGAAAGTCCCAGCCCCAGCAGTCTTTCAAGTCCCACAGATCCCGGATCTTGTCCGCCGTATTCTTGACGACCGTCATGTTGAGAGTTGGCCCGCTGCTTGGTGGTGGAAGAAGGCCGAATATCGCTGACATCGCTGGATGGTCTTGCACCGTGGTGTTCTTCCACATATTTGGGATGCCTTCGTACACCGCGAATGCATCATCTGCGACCGGCAATGGCGCTAGGTTATCTTGTACCTCTTCCCATTGGCCGGGAACAGTGAGGTTCTGTCTCTGCTTCCACTTGATAGCAACGTCCAACCCGAATCTCCAGTAGGCTAACTCGAATGCTGGATTAACCGTGGCATTAGGATTTGTGTTCTCCGACGCCGGATACATCGGCGGGCCAAGATCGTAGTATTTAGTCGATTCGTTGAAGAAAGCGTACGATACCATGAAGTCAGCAGTTAGGGTGAGGATCCCATCCCACGACTTCAGTGTAGTTTCATTGGGGAAAGACCTGTATTCGATCTCCGCGAAGTAAAGGGGGTGAGGCTGTTGCCAGATGAGCAACGAGTTGATCTCGCCAGGGGCAGATCTTCCAGTTGGATCGGTCATTTTGCCCCAACGAGCCCCATCGTATCCTTGAAGCTTCGCACGGCCTATTGACGAGTCTAGGTATTGACTATACGCATTCGGAAGGCTGCGCCAGAGTAACGGGAACTGATTCCACCGGGCGAAGTGAAGCAAATGCCATAAAATCATCTCGAGCTGATCAAATATGCCAATTAGTCCAATCCAGTCCTGCAATACTATATTGATTATAACTACTTACGTGAAACTTGCCGTACCACCCGTTATTTACCAAGCCTGGAACATGAATTAGCACCAGGACGGCCACAATGCACAGTAAAGGGAGACCCTAATTATGGCCTAGGAAATGAGATATCTTTACCAGATTCTGTTCATAGTTAGTAAGTCAACGAAAAGGATCTTTGAGAATATAACATACCTTGTGGTGGATATGAAGAAGCAGAGTTGACAGCGGTGAGATACTGAGATAAAATAGTTCTCCGCTGGAGCTCAATGGCATTGGGTGACTTCACCCTTGACAAGTCAATGAAGGCACCTGACCTCCAGAAAGATTCCCACCATGTCGTAGACGCAGTCGATATCTCCTTCAAAGATAGTGTTTCGGTGTCTTGGGCGGGCGAGAAAGTAACCGATAACTCAATCTTCTTGGCTCCCCTCGAAGGTTGTAGCACATAGCGGTGAGTTCCATTAGCAGGTCCTGAAATTTCAGCATGAGAGTCCCACGCGATTTTAACGTAATAAGACGTAGCATCAATGTCGTGTCGAATGGTTGCTTCGTTTTTCCCGTTCTGTAAGGTGGTAGAGTGCTTGTCCGTAGCATTAAAGACACCGACAAAGGGAGCGTCAAATTTATTAGTAGTCGGCAGGGGAAAGTCAAAGAATATGCCAAGGGACTCTGTATTGAAGACTTCGGATTCTATCGCGATGCCGACTGTATCAGAGCTTGAATCTGCCCAAGTCTCAACCTCGACGGGAGCTCCGTTATAAGTGAAAGAAGACGATATTTTGCCAGTCCATAGGTCGAGCGTCTGTGACTTATTCTCTAGTGTCTCTTCAGTTACATCAGCTCCATTGAAGGAGAAACCTATTGTTCCTAGATTTATCCGCTGGGGATTCTGGATCAACCAGTTCGAGATTTGACTTTCTGCTGGATTGGGTTGGTTGTAGTTGACTAGCCGGCCATGGGTCCACCAGTCTAGCCCCGTGAAGTCTGAAATAAATTAGGCCCAAACTCATAGTCTAACAGTTGGCTACTAACCATCTACTGAACTCTGACCACTGGTAGTCGGGAGACTGAAGTTATGCCATCCCCAAGTAGACATTGTCGCGAAGGGGCTAAATGTCTGTAGACCCGTGACATCCACCCCAAAGGCGAAGTTGCCATTGCCAACCTGTAACGGCGTGGTCTCGGAGCTAGCATTTCGGTGAGGGTTGAACGATCGAACTATTTGACGCCTGTCGATTCCGCATGTTGCGTAGACGCCGTCTAGAGCCGCTAGCAATATCGTGAAGGACTGTAGCATCATAATCACAACTCATATAAGAACCACACTCATGGGACTGTATGAATTAGAATAAAAAGAGGCATCATGCTTATATACTTCCCGTCCTATCAGGTCGCTACCTACACGAATGACGCTATACCTGGACTAGAGCCCCATGCTACCCCTGGTGGGGATCCCAATTACCCGGATACCAAAAACCTGGAGAAGCATTATGGGTTCCCATTTGCGGGGTTTGGTCGACTGGTCCACGTAGGTAGCTTCTCGGGAAGTTGATAGCCCGATTGAAGGAGAATCAATTGGATGAGCTATTCGATATTATTAGGTACATAGCAGGAGAGCTTAGAGCCCTGTGCCTGTCAAGGCTGGCCCTCGAGCTAACATTAGTAGCTTAGGTAGTTTTCAGAAGTTACAACATCGTGAATGTCTAGATAGACAATGGATATGGGAAGGACCTGCTCCAGATCTCTACCTATCAGTGTGGAGTTGCGGCGTGGGCATCCGGCATCCCACGTGGCCCGTGCGCAGCATAGCAACCAGCCAAAACATCCCACCACCAAATATCAATTGAATGCCATTGCATCGTCACTCTCACAAAATAACAAAGTACGACGTCCACCAACAACCGTATTTCTTTTCTTCTCACACAAGTCGATTGTATTACGATACGTTTGTGCTTCCAGGTCATAGCTTCAATACACTTAATCTGTATCTCTCCATCAGGTAAGCAAAAATCGCCAACTAAACAACCCCCCCTAGATATCAACAACAAGCCCAAAACCATGGATCTTGTATGTGCCCCGCTAACGCAGGACGCAAAGACGCAGTCGCCGAAATCGTCGCACTCGAGCCCGCTGAGAAAGATCGGGGACAAGATGACATCCTTCGTCACGACCGTGTAAGTCCAACACCCAACACGCCACTTACAATCCCAAAGCCAGGCCCTCTAACAGCCGACCCGCGCAGAAACCAGCGCGCGCGCAACCAATTCCGCTCGCGCCCGGGCAAGGGCGGCAACACGTCGTACCAGCTGCGCCAGTACGCGGAAGCGACGCTGGGCGGGGGCTCGCTGCGCAAAGTCGTCAAGCTGCCCGAGGGCGAGGACGAGAACGAGTGGCTGGCGGTGAACATGGTGGACTTCTACAACCAGATCAACCTGCTGTACGGGGCCATCACCGAGTTCTGCTCGCCGCAGTCGTGCCCGGAGATGAAGGCGACGGACGAGTTCGAGTACCTGTGGCAGGACGGCGACCAGTACAAGCGCCCCACCAAGATGGCCGCCCCCGCCTACATCGAGCAGCTCATGTCCTGGGTCCAGGCCAACATCGACAACGAGTCCGTCCTGCCCAGCCGCATCGGCGTCCCCTTCCCCAAGAGCTTCCCCGCCCTCGCCAGGCAGATCTTCAAGCGCATGTACCGCGTCTACGCCCACATCTACTGCCACCACTACCCCGTCATCCGCGAGCTAGGTCTCGAGCCCCATCTCAACACCTCCTTCAAGCAGTACGTCCTGTTCATCGACGAGCACAACCTGGCCACCGGAAAGGACTTTTGGGGTCCGTTAGGCGACCTGGTGGAGAGCATGTTGCGCAGCGATTAAATCTGTTGCTTCGAGGTTATGGTTCAGGGTGGATGACTGACGAGGAGATGTGTGGAATGATGATGATGATACCTGCAACAGGCCAGGTCGAGATAGAGGATGATGGCATTCTTTGAGGTTCGGCGTTTAGGGGAAGGGCTTACTAGGGATTAATGCGCTGCTTTTGCGAGGGATAGGCTTAAGGTAATACGGCATTAAATCACGAAGGCTACGTCACGATGCTGCTTCACTCATACGCTCATCGTTGCACTTGTAATTCTATTTGGTTGTGAGCCGGCCCAAAGTTACGCCTCGCAGACTATGTCATCAAAGGATCAATTGCTTCTGTCGTGGCATGGAATAACATGCATTTTATTGGTTTACAGCTGCTCCAACTGTTTTGTGTGCTTCCCTCCCTTCATATAACCTGCTATTCCGGCAACAATCCCCGAAACGAATTACGATGTGTCGGGGATTAGAAATTTTGTCCCTGCCAAAAACTCGTTGCCACGCTGCCCTTTTCAGACAGTCGTGCTAATAATCCAGGGTGCCGCGATCCGTGCCAACGCCTCATCAAATGCTTGTTATCGCACCACAAGATTATACAGTTACTAACCGATTCGTTGTTATGTGTCATGTGTCGTGTGCCCTCAGGACTCGGGACCTAGTCAACATCCTTGATAGCGTTGATCCTCTTCTTAAAAAATTCAAATGCCGAGAAGAACACTGCGTTAACGGCTGCAGAGCGTCCCATAGACACGCCGAGTCCGCGGTACATGTCCCGTCTGAAGAATGCGATCTTGGGGACTGGCACTTTTTGACCTTTCGAATACATCAAGGCGTTGCGTTGGTAGATACTTTTGACTGAATCGATGGGGTCTAACAAAGGATGAGTCAGCTTGCAACTGTCACAGCTGGTGGGAAGGGTACAAACATATCAAGGCCCACGATACTATGCCGCAGAGAGCTCCGGCAGCCAATACGGCAATGGGGTTCTTATGAGCATCCTTTCCGCTAAAGGTCGTTAAGAGCTGCTTACTGCTCTCGTACGTGGCAAAATAGATTCCCGTTCCAAGGGTATCTCTCACTGCATATGCGTTAGCTGACTGCGTGCGACGATTCGCTTAGAGACGTCTTACACAAATGCAAGTTTAATCCGGTATACATTCCAGTATAACCTCTGTGCTTGACTATGTTGGCCAGAGTCTTGAAGGTTCCCTTATTATGGTAGCTCATTGCGATGGTTTGCTTGGCCGGGTCCGCATTTTTCTGGTTCGCCATGAGGACTGATACTTGTGCGCTTAGTTTCGTCAACTCAAAAGGACCTAAATTGGATATTCGTCAACTCTAGTTCAATCTGTGTATAGGGTCACTCATCTTGCTCACAGGCAATGAAAGTGATGCCAGAGCCGGCAGTGGCTCCAGCCGCCCCGAAGCAGGCTATGGTGCCTAGGTTGGGGAATGCGCCGTTCACATTAACATGTTCAAGTGGACAAAAACCGAGGTTTTGCTTCATCCAGTCCGAGTAAACGTATTTGGATCGTTGGTAGATCGAGAAGGAAATTGTTCGTACAAGTGTGACACTAGCTAGAGGAGCAGTTACACCTACAATGATAGGGTGGCGTTAGCCATGTTCCAAATGTAAGGTAAGGTAAGGTCGGGTCGTCGTTTGTGGACCAGGCCAAGGGTCACGGAGCTTTTTTGTTCAAGATGCTTCGTGAACCCGACCCGACCCGACCGAAATCAACAAGTCACGTTCACGTACCTCGAAAGAAGCCTCGAATACCCTCCGAATTATAAGTCACGCGTACGCAGTCCAAGGCACCCGCATAAGGATAGGTTTGCATACGTGTTTTTACACTATCGAGAGGAAAGGCAGTGACAGTAGACAGGACGCTGGCGGCGCTGGCGGCCGTCTCTGTCCGGTAACGTTTTATCCACTTTCGTGGCTTCTCACTTCCGCCGCTGAGCTGAGGCATGGTCCGAGTCCGGATCGTGGAGCTGGTGACATCTTGGAAGCTGGACTCAGCTGGCATCCTCAGTTCTCTAGCAGCAGAAGCTGTATGGCGGGGGAAGCTTCAGACAATGGCCTCGCAATGAGGACCAGAGTCATCGGCGTGGTCGCGATACAATAGCGTCTCCTGCTAGCAAGAGATTTGCCATCAAGATCCCGCAATTATGAGGACTCGATGGTTTTTTTGTGGTTTTCTTTTTTGGTGGGAGGAATGGAATTGGAATGAATTAATAGAGGTAGAGTTGAGTTGATGATGATGCGGGGTCGAAGAAGTTCAAGTTAAGTTGATCGAAGGTGATCGGTATCGCAGTTAGGTAGTAAACCAAAAGATAGCAACCAGCAAGAGCAGCGGGTTGTAATTTCATCCACCACACGCGTACACACACGCAACGATAATGATTATTTTTCCAGTATTGTGTTGTCTTCTACTGAAAACAGGCCAATTGACCTTTAAGGAAGCTAAGGTTTTGTCTCTCTCCGTCCTTCTGCGGGGTTTGTTCGAACGTACAAAGAATGAACCTTGAACCCCAGGAAGTTACGTAGTAGGAGTTTGTGTGGATGAGAAAACTGACTGGGCTGGGCGGAACAAGAAAACTACACGTACAAAACTACAGGTAACCCTGGGGTTGGAGGCTGTCGGGCGGCATGGGGCATGGGACAGGGATGTTTGGGGGGCTTGTGCACCTTGTGCTGCTACTGCTGCTGTGTTCCTCGAAAGAGGGTTGGTTTTAATGGGCTGACTTTAGAACTTTGGAGGAAACGCTACGGAAACATATGTGGGTAATGTACTCCCTGCTTAAAAGACGGCTACAGGAGGGGAAATCGACTGAGAATGGACTGTTTTCTTTAAAGTCACCGGCTAGAATAGTGGCTCCAAGTCCCCAAGCTACCCTCTCACTACCCGTAACAAGCTTGAATAGGGAGGTTGCACAGCTTTTCTGATCTGACTCTCCACATTTTCAATTGAATCAACCCATCGACTCCAGAATTCCAACTCTCAAACTTGCGACTTACCCACCTGGCTCGGCAGGGTAAAGCATCGCCAACGTCGATCCTCTTTGGATGATTGGAACATCAATTGCATGTTTCCTAGCAAAAGATCTGTTACGAGCAGCTGGAGCAGGTGGCCATAATCTAGAAGCGGCCTCTCCAATATTTAAGTAGGCAAGAAAATCCTTTTTCACATCAATGAAGATCAATTTGTCGATCATGGTTGTTCCATCTTACTCTCTGTATTAAAAACTCTTCACCTTGGACGGGACGGCATCACAGTACCAAGAAGGTGGACAAACACCTGAACCTAAACGTGCGTACTCAGGTACTGACTGTCCTAGACATGGCAGGCGATTGCGTGGCAGGCTGCCTCCTTCAATAATCAATGATAGGAGCTTGCAGCTTTCTCAGAGTACTCCGACCCGTCACAACCCGCAAGCTTCTCAAGTAAGGTGAATATGATATGTCTTATTCCTTTCCCCAGGAGTCTTATGCATCGGTATATTTCTGTGTCCTATCCGTACATACAGGTATGTGGTCGATCGGCTATTACGACTCTAATTGCTTCTTTGTGATAAGCTCCAGCTCCTGTAGGTAGAGTGCCATCTGCAGGTTCAAATATCTGGCAGATGGTTGGCCAACGGATCGGGAAAGTTAGCGTCGATCATCCCTTTGGTGAATGCGCTGAGTAGTCCGCACAAAAAAAACGATCCAGGCAGCCAGGTCCAATATCCTTCTTGAATATGGGCGGACATATTGACCTCTTCGTCGTTCTAGGCCAATTGCAGCAAATATAAAAAGCCTTTGTCTCTGAGCTCGGGCCTTCCGTCATTGGTTTTTTACTGCTTCGGTGCTCGAGTCAAGTTCTGCTTCGTTGATTTCGGAGCACTTAAACTTCTGCATGTAACCCATTGCCGGTTGATGTTGAACTGATCGAAATCCACATTTTCGTAAACTCCGGGGACTCTTCGTGAGGGGTGCGTGTTAAATACGACGTAATCATGATTTGGATTGGTTTGGAGCACTCATCACCAAAAAGGAGAGAGATGTGTAAGCGACACGCTCGACGTCAACAATCCATCAGTAAGGGGCGAATCGAGGGGACCGGTAGTACACCTGTGGAGGCTGCAGGCATAACAGAACCGATTGAGATGGTCTAGACAAAGCCTCCCTACTTGGCGGGCAGTATAATGAAGCCGAATTAGATGCATCGTTCCACGCATTTGGAGCGCTGCTTCATGCTTTGCCTCTAATAGCCTCTCATCGCAAGCATAAACCCATAGATTTGTTAAGCATGGCGACAGTCATGTCATAGTGCTTGTAGGCCGTCTTTTGAACATGTTTTTGTATATCTGTCTTTTTGCTAGAAGATCGTTAGTTGTTGGTATTGGCATAATGAGCGTCAGTAGGATATATCTTACTCGGGCTCGTTCATAGCGCGTCCGACAATCTTCCAAGGCGCTTGAGAGGCCTGGTACCGGAAGTAAGCTGTTAATAAGAGATTCTTCAGAATATTGTGTTCTACTCCGCGATTCCTCGCGGCAGCTTCTAGAAATATTTTCGTCCTAGTTATGCTTCGATGATCAAACTTGCTCCGCTCCTCCCGAAAGGCGGTCCTTAGCTGGTGTCTGGCTACATATTGAGCTGGTTTTGAGAACTGGATAGCATGGAGTAGCCCGCGATATAGATGACGGTATGCATGGATGACTTCAAGGTCGGTCATGGTTGCAACCCCCGAGTTCAGGTCGACGTGAGTGTTGATTCTCCGATTCTAAGCGTGCGGTGCTCGATAAATACGAGAGGGTTGCTAGTTCTCACGGGTTTCACGGACTAGCATAGATCGTTCAATAATAAGCTATGCTATCTTCGTTCGATTGGATGCTTACCCGAGCTGCCCGGTTGACTTTAATGATCCCTCTTGTGTATCGTGGCGGCGTGCTTGCTGAAAAATTTGGGTGCACGGGTACTGTCAGCCGCCGCCGAGGCTAGGCTAGCGATGTAGCCCCAATTAGCACGTAACCAACAAGTACTATCTAGGCGGCTCTTCTGCTGAAGGATACTTGAGTCTACTAATTCAATAGACGTTTTGCGTTACAATAGAACGGTTTGGTGGCGGGGTATTCTACTGGAACTAAGGAAGATTAAATCGATTGAAGATCAATGATCCACTTGATGTCACCAACTTTGAATCAATTGACACGGACGCGGCGGTTGTTGGCTTGTCAGCCCCGAAAGACGAAAGACGGTCTAATCATCCCATAAACCATTCACCATACACAAGTTCAGACGAAGAAGAAATGTGTCTTTCTTATTAATGAATAACTAACTTATTTCGCGATTGTTTCCACGCCCTTGAATTTCTAGTTTATTGATGTTCCGACTTGAATAACCATGACCATATTTCATACCTAGCATCCAATTATAATCTTTGCCTCCTTTTCCTCTAATGGCGTCCTTAGTCACCGATTTCATTGTGAACCCGGTCATACGACAAGCACGACGATTCTCGCGATCATCCATCAACTTAGTCCCTACCGAGTCTGTCTCTCCTCCCGAGACAGCTAAAGAAGGCAAAGAGAGTCAAGAGGATGCCATTTCGGAAACTGAGGAAGATTCGTATCTGGGCGACGAATTAGAGGGAAGCGTGCCGTCGTGTCCTTCGTCACGGAGCTCCGTCCACCAACATCCGCATAGTGATGCAGCTGACCTAAGAGGGAATATTGACCATACTGATACCGTCAGCCGTGTCATTTTCCGAACATCCGACATACCTATTCGTAGTAGAAATGGGACTAGAAACTTCGAAAACCTGAGCGAGTCGATGGCTACAAGTAACTCCAACGCAACGACGGGCGGGTTGTTATCCGGGGCTGATTTCTCTCCTTTGAGTATACAACGACGCAAGTCTTTGCCTGAAAATGATGGGATGGGCATAATGAGGAAGCGTATATTCGCGATCCAAGAACAAGATATCGAGGCATCCGAGAAAGCCAACTTGATGCACCAGCTGCTGTTAGAAGGATATACCAAATCGAGAGGGATAGCCCCAACGGAAGAACAGCCTTTTACACCTTTGAGTCCTGCGAGTTTAGAACAACGTCGTTCACCACAAGGGGCATTGGAATCTTTTAAATTTTGGCAGAATACATCGGAGGAGACTGGAGCGAAGCAGGAGTTCGATCTAACGCCCGAAGATATCAAGCCTACTTTTGCGCCGCCTTTAGACTTGTCGGATGACGCCGGCGACGATCTAGAAGGTACCGAATACTCGGATTACCGCCCCCTCGGCTGCGAACACTATAGGCGGAATGTCAAGCTGCAATGCTCCACGTGCAATCGATGGTATACATGTCGCTTCTGTCATGACAAGGTAGAAGACCATGTTTTGATCCGGAAGGACACTAGGAATATGCTGTGCATGTTCTGCGGGACTGCACAGAGAGCGGGCGAAGTTTGTGTATCGTGCGGAGCATCGGCGGCGCGGTATTTCTGCAACATTTGCAAGTTATGGAACGACGATCCCGATAAACCTATCTATCATTGTAACGACTGTGGTATATGCAGAATCGGAAGAGGGATTGGAAAAGACTTCTTCCATTGTAAGGTGGGTCACTCGCCCTTCATGCGATATTGTTCGTGCTGACTAACAAAAAATAGACATGTTGCGCCTGCATAGCCATAGGCCAGGAGAACGACCATAAGTGTATCGAGAGGTCTACTGATTGTGACTGTCCTATATGCGGTGATTATATGTTCACGTCGCCGAAGGCCGTATGCTTCATGAAGTGCGGACACAGCATTCACAGACAATGTCTCGATCAGCATATGAAAGTGGCTTATAAATGCCCTATTTGCAACAAGAGTCTCGCAAACATGGAATTGCAGTTTCGAAATCTTGATTTGGCCATCCAAACGCAGCCGATGCCGCCCGAATTTCAAGACACACGAGCCTTGGTCCTATGCAACGACTGTTCCGCCAAAAGCTCTGTCAAGTATCATTGGCTAGGTTTGAAGTGTGGTGTATGCTCGTCGTACAACACCGCGCAACTTCAGATCCTTGGCATGGCCGACGAAACAATCGCAACCGATCTAATTGGTCGTGAGGTGCAGCATTCAGAATTATCAGCTGCACGGGGCCCGGGCGTTGCCGAAGTAAGTGAAGGTGCTAACGCGCGAGACATAAGGAGACGGCACTCGTCGAATGTCGAGCGCTCGGCGATCACTAGATCTCTCTTGCATCCGGATCACCCCGATCGATTCGCACGTTCCGTTTCCCCACCACACCATCCCGCGCTGGCGTGGAACCCACCAGCCGGTTATCACTCGCTTTTGGAGACGGAGGAGGAGGATAGGGAAGATATGCTCGGGTTCTGGAGTCGAGTCCCCCGCAGCATAACGTCGGAGGACGAAGAAGACGCAGAAGGGTCCGAGGAAGAGGAATCTTCCGAAGAGGATGACGACGACGAAGACGACGAAGGAGATGATGACGACGTTGACGATTTTGAGCTGTTTGGCCATCGCTAGACGCTGTGGACAGAAAACACGTGGTGATATGGCTTTGGATTGATACATGGACGGCGTTTGGGTCTAGCATGGCACGAGAGCATTTGGAAATACCAGTGGGCGCTATCAGGCAAAAAAGGGTTGGCTCCCATGACGATACAGCGGTTGACATAACATGGCATGCAAGATTGGTTATATTGGATTATAGAGCTGGCGTTCTATCTTGGCAACAGCTCTTAGAGCGCCCCGGTGGCTCCACGAGATTTGGGAGACTGTTCGTGTTTAGGTATACATACACATTGCGTAGGATAACTAAAAGTGTGGCATTATATCGTGTTGTGCTATATGCTAGGGTTGCGGTACTTTCTGCGAATGTGAATCATAAGTACATTTCTGTGTGAAACTCCAGACTCCTTGCCTATGCTGAATGTCCGGACGTAATGACCATGACCACCGGGCGGTCTGTTTGACATCTCATTGCTCGGCCTCCTGCGCAAAGTCTGCCTTTTGTGCTTCCTTACGCAGAAATTGGACAACGTTCTAGATTTAGCGGGTTAGGCAGGCTAAAAAGTAGATACTAAGAAGTTTGGGTCTGGGGGAGGGACATGACATACTGCAAGTGCTTCCGGGTTCACGCCATTCTCGATCATGGAGATGCAGATTGATAGCGTGCGGCGGTCTAGGTGGCAGTTCTGTAGCATGTATCAATTTTAGAATCGAGTCCTCCTCGCATATGCCGCGCTATATCTATGCTCGGCGTCTGATCCAAGGTGGGCATGCACTTACGAGGATGGTGGATATCTCGTGCAGGATGTCGACGGCTTGCTGCGCCGCCGCCTGCTTCTCGTTGTCGTCTCTGGGGGTACCCGCTGGCGGCATTGTCGCAATAACAATTGGTCGCCAAGTTATCAAGGTATTAAATTTCGTCGATGTGTTGCGCGACGAAGTTGGTTGTAAGTGACGAGACGCGTGGGGCTGCGGAACTCGGTTTAGGTAGAGTTGATTGGCTACAGCTGGCCGCAACTGTCCTCAAGATGGATCGCATTCGCAATGAGATAATAATGCCTTTGCTTCCAAAAAAAAAGATTCAATTTCTGTACTCTATTATTGCTAAATATAAATAGCTGAATATTTGGCCAGTTTGAGAAATAGAAGACACAGCGCCTAAAGGGTGGCCTGGCAGATGTACTATCCGAACTTCAGCATCCGTCGTCGATTCTCCTACTTCATGCAACGGGTTCTCGTCGGTCAAGAGATATCTGCCTACTTCGAGAATATAATATTTCGTATGTGCACGGCATTTCTACTCGCCCAGAGAAAGACAAACTGAGGCATTTAGGCAGAGAATCAGGCTTCAATTAACCAAACTGTAGCAACACCAAACGGAACTCCGTACGCCGTCAATAACCACCACGTATATCTCATTACAGCACGCATAGCTACTTCATGACTTCATAGCCTCCACGAAAAGCTCCCTCATGCCCTTGAGCAGTATGGCCAAATCCCTCGTCTCGTTCACGCGTTCGAGGACCTTATCCACCTTCTCGCGCTCGAGCTTGGGGCGGCAGTGGCGGACGTCGTAGTCCTTGCTAGAGGTGCTAAGCTCGAACCAGGCCTCGCGCTCCCAGTTCTTCTCGTCGATGTGGGTGTAGACGAACTTGAGGCGGTCGGTGACGCCGGCGCCGTCGATCTTCAGGCACAGGTTCTGCATCCAGAAGTCCAGCTCCGGCACGTTGAAGCGGCTCTGCGACTCCATGTACGCCGCGTGCGCCCGCTGCGCCGCCAGCCGCGCGTCGATCTCCTTCTGCGTGTCCGCGATCTGCTTCTGCAGCGCGTCGCGCGTCGCCTTGTTCTTGTCGCGCTGCGCCGTCAGCGATGCGATCGACGCTTGCATCTCCCGCGTCTCGGCCGATTCTTTCGAGATCATCTGCTGGTGCGTGCTCGTCTTCTGCTGCAGGATCTCCATGTCCCTCTTTTTCATGCGCTGGTCCTCTGTATTGCGACACCTGTTAGCCATGCCATGGTGTGTATATGAAAAGTGAGAGACGGTCGCTTACCTTGTAGTTCAGCGACGTTCATGCGAAATTGGTTGCGCTCTTCGAGGACGCGCTTCCGCCCCTGCTCGATAAAGGCATCGAATCTCGCGGTGAACTTGGCCATGCGATCGCGCAGCTCGTCGAAGCCGAAATTTATGTTAGGCAGCTGGTCTTCCACCGATAAGGCGGTTCCGGACATCGTTTGTCGGCCGCTGAGGCTCGACGATAGCGAAGATTCGAATGCGGATGCCATTTTTTCTAGCCTCTCGACTTTCTAACTCGAGGAAACGAGGTTTGGGTGTTGGCAAAGAATAATTGCTTGGTTTTATCGTGTTGCGACAAACAGCGGGTTTGAACAATTGATTGAGTTTGGCGAAGCTTCGAATCCAAGAGCATGTAAATGTTTATTTGGGTTGCCGGGCGCCGTTAGCCTTGACCCGCTTCGACCCCCACTTTAGATGCATAGGCACTTCAACAATTACATATTATTGAACTCGAAGCAATTCTTCACGGTTTCTCACAATGATATTTTTATAACGCAAAATTAGCCCTCGAAGAAACAATGGTAGAAATATTTAGTACTTAAAAAAGCAACTATAAATGTTAAAACTTAAAGTATCTTCCCTTTACTGCAATAAGATATGACTCGTCTTATGCATATACCTCGAAATCCAATTATTTCAAGCTCGAGCTCATGACCCTTGAACTTTTTTTACTTTTTCACTCCCATGTGATATTAACGCGAACATCAAATTTGGTATTCTTTCCAACAGACATTTGGTCAATTTTGTCGCGTTCTCCTCTCGAATTGGATTCGTTGAATTGCGTTCCTTGCCTCTTTGCAACATCGTTATGTACTACCAAGGACAGCTAGAATCTGAAAGATCTCTCGAGCTCTGCTCTCCGAATGACTGACCGACAAGTTACCGAATCCACTGTTGGACTCGCAGGACGCCTTTCACGCATACCTTATGGGCTAGTTAAGGCGGAGGATTGCGGATGGCTGACGACGAGAAATTTCCCTCAAAATAGTAGGTTTCTGTGACTTGAGCTTCTCTTCCAATGCGCTAACCTCGTGAGAAGCACCTGTACTTAAAGAGCTTGGTCCTCGTAAAACATGGATCCCGGCAAATGGTGCTGCTGGCGCACAACCTCTAGATTCATCAGCTAGCACTGCGTGGCAGGCGAGCCGAAAGCAGCAGAGATGGCTCATGAATACTCACCCCGAAGCCCGTCTGGGGAATGAATGCCTTCTTGATCAACTAATATCGTCACATTCATCCCAATCTCATGGAACAGAACCCCGAGACCAGTCTCTCTTCGCAATCGGTGAGGTGACCAATATAAGCGAACCTCGAAGAGTTTGTGGTGAACCCTTGATAGCGATTGCCTCTGGCATAGCAAATGATACGCTCCGTCTGGTGAAACCAAAAGTAGAGCAATGGCAGTGGGGTGACGACGCCAATGTCTCTCTACTACTCTCTAACGTGGTGGAAGGAAACGAGTCCATTCACGTCGCCGAGGAATTCGCGGGACCTATTCGCCGTCTGAAAAGTGTGGTCGGCTCAAAAAGGTATGATCCGACGCGCTGGATAGTGGTGCAAAGAGATTCCGGCACTCGTGTATTCCAGCCAGAATACCAGAGATTTCCGATGGTCTCCAAGCATAGTGGTGGAGGGAAACCTTCTCGCATTGCAGCAAACCCGCTTTTCTTTCTTCCAAAAGACCAAACCGGAGGGAGTCCACATTCAGATGTAGCATTCAACCCGGGCGTTAGAGCGAGACCGCCTCAACTTGGACTCATCGATGAGTGTGGAGTGTGGAGTATTTGGGATGTCACCCACATGAAGGTCAAATCAACCGGAAAACCGAAAGTCAGCCTCAGAAAATGCGGGCATATCGAGAAAGGCGTCTTGGACCATCTTCCTTCTAGATGCGCAGGGGAAGCACAATGGTATAAGATGTTGTGGGTTGGGTGCAAGGAAGCTCTATCGGAGGAATCGCAGGATTTCGATTTCGACGACGAAGACGCCGATTTCGTCGAATCGCAGGGCTCCTTTCCTCCGCTTGTGCGGTCTTCAACACTGCTCTTGTGTAGTCCTAAGCTTGTTAAGTTACTGGATCTCACGAACAATGCATTCCTCCCCGACCTACCTTTTGTGAGACCAGGCAGCCGAGATTGCATCGTAGACGTGCATGAAAACCCTCAGGACACGCAGTACGTCTTTGTTCTAACCTCGTTGAAACTCTTTGTTGTCAGGGTTCATTCTGCCCCAGGCGAGGATGGCGAAGCGCGTAAACATTGGACCATTGTACTCTCCGTGTCTCACTTGAGGGACGGCTTCAACGGCGACTTGAAGCTCACTGTCGCCCCGGGTGCCGCATCACCCGAGCAAGTCAGTTCCCTGGTCTCTATATACTCTAGCAGTAACACTCGAGTGGATCTTTACTGCATCACTATGGTAAAAAATGATCCTTCCAGGGTTGCCTATCATAGCGAAGTCGTGGTACTAGACGCTCTCCAAGGTGCATCCCCAAATACAACACTCCAGTCTATGTGCCTTCATCCCGCACCAGTTGTTCTGAAAGAAATCCAGACCGAGTTCGCGCGTCGTCTTTCCAAGAAAGAGGTCCGATTCTATCAGCTTGCTATCCTAGGAGCAGATATGTGTCTCATTTCAACTCTCTGCGCTTCCGCCTTTACCTCACCTGTCGACATGATAAGTCACCCAGATCGCGAAATACGTCGTGGCAGAAAGCCAAAGAAGGAGAGAAAACGACTGTTGAAACATATAATGCCGCTCTTCGTGGTACAGGAAGATATTGCTTTGGATGACGAGGGTGAACATGGGAAAGTCAATACCAAAGAAACCGGTACGCCCGCTCGGTGGCCAGTACTACGAAGGCCCGTTAGATTGTTTTACGAACACCTCCGTGCGGCATTCAATAACCAGGTCAACGACCGTCATGACGCCGTTGATGCTAAAGAATTGTTTGACCACGTTCACCTTGCCGTTGAACAGGCTATCGAGAATGGAAACATGCCTGCGACTACTCTGTAAGCTGAAACATGTACCTCTTGAAAATCCACAGTACTAACTAGAGCCGTAGCCTTCAAATGGTCGAGAATTTCAGGTTGCCTAGCGATATCAGTCTTGCAACTACTGATTGGGGAGCTCAAGTGGAACGGCTTAGGGACATCGACTCAAGCGTGCCCTTACTGGCACTCGATCGGCCACAAAGTCAAATTACCAGACCAGCAACTTCTCTAGAGGGGATCTATTCTGCACTACTCGACATGACAGCAAACGATAACTCTACTAGCGAAGCCCAGGGTTGGATACTAGATGTCAGATCGGCAGCATTTCGACAAATGGCTTGCGACATTTATCTGTCTCTCTACGGACTCGTTTATCGTCAAATGGATTTGAACGAATCCCAACAAACCTTAGCACGCGACCTAGAAAACATGCTCATCGACAGCCAGCAAGGAAGCGTTAAAGGGGGTTCGTCAAGGGCGGCATCCGTAGAAACTACCACGAGTTCGAAAACAGAAATTCCGCAGACGGAAGATCCAGCCATGACTCTTCTACGGTCATACACAGGCACCGGAAAGTTTGTGCCGGCGAAACGCACGGCGCTCCTGGACAAATGGGAGGTCGGAGCTAACCCGGAAGATTACGTGTTCGACCTCGATCGAGACCAGGAAGAGACGCCTGGAATGCTAAAGAGAGCGAAACAGCTAGCCCGTGCAAGCCGAAAGAGGCGTCGGGCCGAGACGCTTCTCCGCGACCAGGAACCGACTCTGCCCGCGACCCAACCAGCCCAGGATACGCGATTCTTCAGCAGCCAGGCTTTGGGGGCAAGCTCGCAAACGCAGGCCATCATGTCGGATCCTCTCCAGACTATGAGTCAGCCGATGTCCGGCTTCTTCGGTCGTAGGCCCGAGCCACCGAAGAAAAAGGCAAAGAAGCGGAAAGCAGGTTTCTGATGGCAGTGAATGTAAGGTCCATGAGCATTGAGTCAATTTCCCTCGATAGTCTCGAGTAACTGTTAGGGTTAGAGATCAGTCTACTATGATAATAGGATAGTGCTATGACTCATCTTGACCTAAGACATTTTAATTTCTTAAATGTCCTAGAAAAGGTCCTTGCATCGATATGAATTGTGTACCTACCCGTTTGTGGCTCGGCTGAGGAGCTTATATGCGCTTTGAGCCCCCTTTTAATCCCAGGCAGCAGCAAGAAGGCAACAATTAAGTAGCATAATTCAGAAACGCCAAAGCATCTTGTGAAATGGCCAAACCGCCTAGCCAAAAATAAAAATAAAAATGACCTCTGTTTAACTGTATTAGCAAGTGTAATTCGACGACATGTTGATTATTTGTTGTTATTAAGCTTAAGATTGGGAAGTATTGGAAAGTAAAACACGGACGCTGCTAGTCTGGTGTTGGGGCGGGATGACTTCACTTCACCGCAGCTACCCGCACTTTCATCTCAAACTCATGCAATTAGCCTTAAACCCAATTGTTCAGCTACCTACAGTACCGCCCACAGACTTCAACTAATTTGACATGTCAACTCTTGTCGAGATTTTTGCTGTATAAGAACAAATTCCTCCCGTTGAAAATTTTGAAATTTTCATTTTGCAATTTGGTTTCCCAAATCATAGTAACCTGCAAGGAAAGAAAAAAGAGAAAAAAAAATCAAGATGTCTTTGTGTCGCACCGAAGATGAGGGCCACGGCGGCCATGATCACCACGGCCACGGCCACGGCCACGGCGATGGCCACGACCACTCCGACGATATCACACCCGCGTTGCAGTATAGCCTGTACGAAAACATCGATTTCGACGCCATAGAGACGTTGAACGAGTCCCGCCAAGACTCGGGCAAGGCCATCGTGAAGAAGACGTGGGCCGAGCGGATGCTCCCGGAGCCGGAGCTGCGGAGCGCTGCGGACGAGCAGATCCTCATCACCGTGCCGTACGTACTGCTACATTCATTTTATTTCATTTTATTTCATATTGCGGATGTATATAATATAATACGATACGCACACATATACACTACCGATCTAGCACTAACTAAAACACAGCTTCACGGGGCAAGTCAAGCTGCACTCGATCCTGCTGCGCACGTCACCCTCCAACAGCGCGCCGCAGACGCTGAAGACCTTCATCAACCGGGACAACATGGACTTCAGCACGGCGGAGGCGCTCGAAGCCGTGCAGACGTTCGAGCTCTCCCAAACGTCCGAGGTGCAGGAGATCCCGGTCAAGCGCGCGCGCTTCGGCAAGGTGCAGCGCCTGACGCTGTTCTTCGAGGACAACTTCGGCGGCGGCGACGAGCCCGTCTCCCGCATCTCCTACCTCGGCTTCCGCGGCGAGTGGATGCAGCGCGGCCGCGCCCCCGCGCAGATTCTCTACGAGGCCGCGCCCAACCCGAACGACCACGAGATCCGCGGCGTCAACGCCGACATGCGCGAGGACTTGCAGTTTAGGCGGTGAGGTGGCACTGGTGCGGGTGCGGCTTGGCGAGGTGGGAAGGGCGGGAGAAAACTAGGGTGTGTTGGGTTGCGGTGTGCGTTTATAGAGTGTGCGATGAATGCAACGCGATTGCTTTTAAAGAGAAGAACGAGGTAACTACCTTAAAAAACTACCTGGGTTCCGTCTAAACAGGACGGCTACGTAGGAGTACCCAGCAAGAATAAGTGAGGAGTCACTATCAAAAGTTGTTTAATTGATTTCTTGTATTTCGTAGCTACTGGGCATCAGGCACTAGACTAGCATCCATATCACCAGGGATTTTTTTGCTTAATATTCATTTATTGTATTGTGTTGGTGCGGCGACGGTATCTGTCACATAAAGTCCTCCTCCCAGGTCTCGGGGCGGTTCTGGTTGCTCGAGGCCTCCATGTTCTCCTCGGAGAAGAGGTCGTCGTACGCGTGGTCCTTCTGCCACTTCTTCTCCTGCCGCTCCTTTTGCACCTTGGCTTCTTCCTTCCTCTGATATTTATATCGTTAGTAAGAGTGCACTTATGCGTTGTTCATATGAAAAGTGATGAGAGAAGGGAACTCACTCGTTGTTGCAGCGCGGCCTGGTCCCGCTTCCTCAGCTCCCGTCGGTGGTCCTCGCGCTCCTGCTGCAGGTCGGGCTGCTGCTCGACCTTGGTCTTGTTGAGGCGGTTGATGACGACGTTCTCGCGGGCGGGGACGAGGATCTTCTTGACCTTGCGCTGGTCCTTGAAGCTGACCTGGCCCACGGCCATGCTGCCGTCCTTCTTAAGGTTGGACCACGGCGTGTAGATGATGGTGACGTTGTCCTTCTTGTTGCCCTCGATAGAGTTGGCCTTGGTCAGTTGGGCTAGGTCCGTGAGCAGGTCCGCCGGTATGGAATCCCACGTGTCGCCCTCGTTGAGGCGCAGGTAGATATGCGCGCTGGATAGCTTGTCTACGTGGAACTGTCACCCCTATTGCATGAGTCTTTGAATTTCACATTGGTGCATAGGTAGTTTATTGAGAATTTCCATACCCTATCCAATAAATTATTAGTATTCCATATCTACGAATACAAATAATGCTACTTACCAGACATCTTCCTCCCAGCCGTACTTGATCAACTCCTCATCTTTACAAATTGTTAGCATCTGATTGGTCTTGGTCGACTTAGACCGGGGATACGGGGCAATTCACTCTCGAATTTGTCCTTGCCGACGTAGATGTACGCCGAAGGGTCCACGGTCGAGGATTTGAAGTAATAAACCATTTTGAATATTATCCGACCAAGTCGGTGTATATTCAAAGTTTTGTTATCGATTTTCAAAATGAACAGCGAAAGAATTATGAGTTGGTGGTTTTGAGCAGACGTGAGCACCTTCACAATGAGCTCCTATGTGTGTCAGCGGGCAGTACGTACCTTATTTTACGTACCCGCATGCCGCAGATTTCCCGGGTGGTCCCTGCTCCCTGTGATAGGCGATAGACCCACCCGAATTTTTCAACACCATGAAGGTAAGCTTCAACTATCCGTATCCGAGTTACACGTCCTAAACTAAATCCTTTCTTACTATCCAATTTACGCTCGAGGATCTAATAAAATAATACCGAAAATCATAATCGATCCGAGGCTCCCTAAACAGATTGGCCATCGAGCATTGAGCTCCCAGCGACAATGGCATCCCGCATGTCAGCCCGCTGGGCAGCCGCCCTGACCAAGAGCTCCTCGCTAAACCCCCGAGTCCTCATCACCGAACGACACACCCTCCTCCCGCGGACAGCGAAGCGCGGCGTCAAATACGGCTGGTCGACGGCGAACCCGCGCACGAAACCCACCCGATTCAACCAACAGAGCGCCGGCCTGCCCGCTCCGACCACGGGACCCGCCGCGGCCCTCAAGCGCACGGAGCAGTCGACGCCGCTGCGGACGGGCATCCTGGCCACCAAGAAGGGCGTCTCGGCCATGTACAACTCTAAGGGCATGCGCCAGCCCTGCACCATCCTGCAGATGGACCAGGTGCAAGTGGTAGCCTCCAAGACGCGCGCCAAGAACGGGTACTGGGCCGTGCAGGTCGGCTGCGGGCAGAAGGAGGCGGGCAACGTGACGGCGCCGCTGCTGGGCTACTTCGAGGCCAAGGGCGTGGCGCCCAAGCGGCACCTGGCCGAGTTCAAGGTGCGCGGCGAGGACGGCCTGCTGCCGGTCGGCGTGCAGCTGCAGCCCGACTGGTTCAAGGTCGGCCAGTTCGTCGACGCCCGCAGCCACAGCCGCGGCATGGGGTTCGCCGGCGGCATGAAGCGCCACGGCTTCTCCGGCCAGGGGGCCAGCCACGGTAACTCCAAGAACCACCGGACGATCGGTACGGCGGGGCCGAGCCAGGGCGGCGGTTCGCGTGTGCATCCTGGCAAGAAGATGCCGGGGCGCATGGGCGGCCAGCGGGTCACGGTCCAGAACTTGCGCGTGCTCAAGGTGGACAACGAGTTGGGCATCGTGGTGGTCAACGGCCACGTGGCCGGGCCCAAGGGCTGCATCGTGCAGATCGCGGACGCGATCAAGAAGGAGCCGCCGGCGGAGACGTTTATCGCTAAGGCGAGGAGGTTGTTGCTGGAAAGAAACCCGGAGCACGAGGCACAGCTGCAGGCTGCGAGAGAGGCACATTTAGAGCTCAAGGAGATGAGGAAGGAGGGCAAGATAGGACAGGCTGTTGCGCTGGCGGGTGTGTTGTAGGATGTATCTACACATTCTGTACCTATACAATATTGTACAAACATCTCGCGCCGTAGTGCGGAGAGCTACAGACAGACAGACAGACAGACAGACAGACAGACGTTGCAGAATAGGCACCTCTGCTTTTCCCACTCTGCGCCTCTGATGTTGAGGCCAACTACAGTGTAATGTCAAAGCTGTCCAAGCTAGTACTATGTCATATAGCTAGCGAGCCTACAACTCGGGCATACCTATCAGTAGGTAGCTTATCATACTCAACCCTTTCATCCCAGGAGAGATTCTACGAAGAGCGTAATCAAATTATAACAGTTCGAAAAGACCATAGAGAGTCTCTCTCTCTCACTTGAGCTGCTGTCTGTACCCCCTCGTGGCCTCCTCGCGCTCCTCCTCGTCCATGGGGAACGCCACCACGGCCCTAAACGGGTCCTCCCCATCCAACAAATTAATCTTGGTGCCGTCGGGCTTCTCGAGGCTCCACTCGGTCGTCTCGAACACGCCCTTGGGGGTGGGCCGGAAGCTGGCGAAGCGCATGACGGCGGCGTTGCGGGAGCCCTTGACGGGGAAGCGGATGTCGATGCGCCCGCGCAGCTGGTTCATCTCGCCCGCGATCCACGGGATCTGGTGCTGGAAGTAGATCTCGTCGCCCAGGTACGCGCGCGCGCGGGGGCTCGTGCGCAGCGAGTACAGCGTCGACGCCACGATCGGCGACGACAGCTTCTGGTAGTTGAAGATGGCCACGCTGGACCCGCCGATGATGGCTAGGAAGAGCGGCAGCGTGCGCCACCACCGGAAGGTCTGGATGGCTGGTGGGTAGGTAGAGTGGTTAGTATAGTTGTCTGCACACATAGGTATACATGGAGCAGGTAAAGGTAGACGAACTGGGAAGCTCCCGATCAGGACGTCTCTCCATCAGAGGTCCATCGCCGGGTTTGGGTGCCGAGACCAACGTCCGCCTCTGTATTTGAGTCCTAGTTGTAGAAGCTTGATTCCGTAAGAAGAGAGCTGCTCTCCGGCGTATTAATCTTGACCACATCTTGCTGTAGATTGATCTTGAAATGTTCTAGTATCGACCTCGAATATCTAATAGTAGATCTTCTTCCCAAGCTTCATCCCACCTAAAATCATACTACGCAGGTACGTACCTTTGACCCATGTCGGATCCATGAAAATTGAAGTGGGTACATCCAAGCCACGTCCCTCCGAGCAAGCCACAACGCTAAACCCACCCCTGTTAGGGCACTTGAGAAATTTCCAGCCCACCAACCTATTTCGTTTTTTTCTCTCTTTTTTCCTTACTTGCGAATCCATTGACCGTGAACTTCCGCCAAATTCAACTTTCGACCTCCGAACCATCGACAATCAATCTCTTCCCCGTCACCACACACCAACCGACAAAATGACGAAGGTTAACTCAGGTATGCACACTCTCTATCTCTATCTATTCATATCTATTTCGATTGAGTAGCTGTCGGTGCTGTGCATTATTGTCAATTGAACTCGGGAAAATCTAACACCATGCCAACAGGAATCGCCAGCTCGCGACGAAAGTCGAGAAAGGCTCACTTCGGTGCCTCTTCCGGCGAGCGCCGTGTCATCATGAGCGCACCCCTCAGCAAGGAGCTTCGCGAGAAGTACAATGTAAGTTTATTATTTCGTACCCTCCCAAGTCGCATCTCTTAACAGATTCATTAGGTCCGCAGCATCCCCGTCCGAAAGGATGACGAGGTCTCCATCGTCCGAGGCACCAACAAGGGCCGCGAGGGTAAGGTCACCGCAGTCTACCGTCTCAAGTATCAGATCCATATCGAGCGTGTCACCCGCGACAAGGCCTCCGGTCAGAGTGTCCCCCTCGGCATCCACCCCAGCAAGGTCGTCATCACCAAGCTGAAGCTCGACAAGGACCGCGAAAGCATCTTGGAGCGCATCAAGGTTGGCCGCGAGCTACGATCCAAGGGCAAGGCCGCTGCCAAATAAGCCTTTCCCTCGACAACCTTTTTTACCGTTCCGGCTCTCTGAAAATGAGCCAAAGGATACCCGTTGGTAGATAACTGGACAGCCAGCATCACTCTACGCGTTGCGACGAGGGGAAAATTCACGGAAATTACGGCGTCTAGGAGGATAATTCATCGTTGAGGAAGGCTACGTAACGAATCGGCATGAGATTCGATGAATCGTCAGCATTCTAGATGCTGTGGCACCACCACACCCCCAAATGAAAAACATTTGCATCTACACAATGGCCGTTTCACAAGTTCTTTGTGAAATGTTCCATGGGAGGTTCTTCCCGAAGTCTTGCTTCTTGATTTTTTAGGATTGTTGTGTGTTGGGTACAGCCGTAGTACGCAACCGGACACACTCACCTCTAGGACACTTGACGTCTCCCATCAAGGGATAGGGACAAGACCTCGTGATATATAAAAAAGATCCTGTCCAAGCAGGTAGGCGTATTATTTTCGTAATCTCATCATCCCCACAAGATGTAACCCATCTGCCCAAAAGTAAAAGCAACCGCCAGGATATCTCCGCGTCAACTTAACAACCCGTGGTTTTCGAGGTATACGACTGGCGGAGAGGAACGCAAGCGAGGGGACTTTCATGAATCACCCCCTTTTCGCCCCCTTGCCTGCAGACTGCCAACCAGTAGATGTATCGATGAGGTTGGGAGTTTGATGGTGAGGTATATTTTAAATTTGTCTTATGGCTTCTATTCAATAGGTATGTGTTCTTGTAGATGGTGTATCTCATGCTCCAGTCACTGATACAGTATTGTACATACCTGACTTGTTCATATACCATAGAAGTCTATATTTTTAATGTAAATATTTTCAGTATTGAGTACGGCCTGGCGTTATCTCAACCAGACCGGATTAGCCAGGTGTCATTGTGTCTATTCAAGACGAAACTCGATCCTCACAATAAACCAGCTCTTATAATGCTGGAATTTCTTGAGTTCTGTTACAGCACTGTCTACTACATAGGTATATGCGTGGTTATTGGAGTAGTAGACTTGTTCAGGGGTCCCAGGCTACTAGTAAATATTTAAAAGGGGTGGGTTTCACTCCCATATATGTGCTAATGCATTTCCACATCATTCTCACCAAGCTGCCTTTTCAGAGGGGATTAAACGGAAGTGTATCCCGTTCGCCACGTCTCAGCATCAGTCCGAAGTTTCAACCACATGGAGGGTATCTTACTATGCAATGCAAATGACAATGAGACATTGGTAGAATCATAGCAATGGAATCGAGTCAAACACAATGACTTGGCCTTCCTATGCCCGCCCTTGGCTACGTACGAACTCGGGGAGTAATGTCTCTAGGGGCGGGTTGCAATTCCACGCTCCCAACTGCTTCTCTCACCGGTACACTGACTAACTACCGGGATACTCGTAGGAGTAACGAATCGCTTTTACACGCAGTGTTCCATGGAACCCTTCATACATACGAAGTCTAATATATCGAACTTGTCTCAATCAGCCACCCTACAATTTCAGCCAACTCGACGTACCTCCCTCTTTCCCCTTTTTCGGTTCGATTGTCTGTCGACCAGATGAGAAGATGCCAGATATGACGGTCCCCCTTTCGGCCTAATCAGCAGACAGCAGTATGTACACAACAAGAATCCTCACCACTACCGGTCACGGCCACATGCTTCATACGTACATATGTTGCCGTGCTGTCCATGATAGGTATTAGTTGGTTAGCATGTTAGTGGCCAAACAACCCTTCATAGAGCCACGGCCGTCTGTCGCTCAGGGCATACGACGAGAACCCCAAGATACCTATACCATATCCCTATTTTCCCTTTCCCCTTCCCCGTACTTGTCATAAGAGTCACAGGTTCCTACACCTTGGTAGTTCCATATAGTTATCAGCTGCCATACCTGGTACGCCGTGTTAGTTAGCACATTTTAGTTACTACGCGCCAAGCGATGGATCACCCCTTAGCAATACCGAGTTCTGCTATCACGTCAGTATGCTTGTTCTCGCCGGCTCACACTACTATAGCCACCTAGGTTAGGTAGGTAAGTATGTAGCAGTGTGTTTCAGCCTGCGTGTATAGTTCTAAGTGCCCAGTCAGTCACTCCATTTTCGAGGTTTCAGGGGACAATATTATATGGGGGAAAAATCAAATATTCCGTTTTTATGTATCTGCCCAAAGCAATGGTAAAACTGATTGTTGATACAATCGCAATTGAAGAGCCGAAGCAATTGCCTAACAGTATAACAACCTCTCTCTTACTTTCCCTTACTTTCTCTCACTTTGCTGACCCTCCGTCACGCAGAAGCTAAACTCTGCGAGGAAGAATCCATACTTCAATCGTCCACCCTTCCATAACCTAAACAACAACCGTTTTGACAAGAATTGAAAAGCAAAATACCGTTTTCATCTCTGTCCGTTAGAGATGCCATGAGCCGATTCCGTAGAGATATACCTAAACATGTGGGATCATAATGAATACCGTTACGAGACAGAAGCTTCGTCAACCGGTGTCGAATTCATCACTTCCAGAACGAGCGCGAGTTTCCGCGTCGATCAGCCATCTTGCTCTGTTCCTCGGGCTGCTGATCGTAGTCTGCGGAACGGGCCTCGCTCGGTCGAGCATTCTCTCCGGTCTGGTCGGTGGAAGCTCGGAGAGTCTCGGCGGGCTTGTCTTGACCGAGAAACGAGCCGTTTCGCGCAGCGTAGTTGTAGGCAGCAGGGGCTAGGGATGCAGATGCACTTCCCTGGTTAGGAGGCAAGTATCCAGTCGCCGTAGCGGTCGACACAGCGCTCGCCGGAGCCGTTCTCTGGTTAGTTCCGCTGGGCTCGCCAGGGAGATCCAGGTACTTCCAGAAGAAGGCGTCCATCGCACGCTTAGAATCCTCTTCACTGACTCCCTGGCTGCCATCAGTCGGTGCCTTGATTCCCTGACTTCCATTGGTTGGTGCCTTGAATCCCTGACCTGCCTTGATTCCCTGCCTGCCATCACTCGGTGCCACAATTGGGATCGCCTTGCTGATCTTCTTTCCTCTAGCCTGTGATCCAGCACGATGATCCTCTCTGCCATACGACTTCTGCGAAGAGGGCACATCGAAGCGCTGCCCATCGGGACGACCACCAAAGTACGTCGCTCTGGCTTGCTTCTCTGCTTCCGTGAGCGGGTGATAGGGTTCGCCTGATGGCAGTGGTCCAGCTGACTTAGAACCTTCTTGCTTCTTGAATGGTGATCCATAAAGAGAGTCATAAGAAGAGTCATAGATGTCGTCCGGGAAAGTTGAGCTACTGCTCTTCGAAGAGTTGACTCCAGCTGGGATTGGGAGTTTCTTGTGGATCTTTCCGCCAGATACGGTAGTGTCCTTTGACACGTGCACTTCTCGCTGCTCCGAAGATGTCTTAGCGAGCTGCTTCATACTCTTCTCCTTGCGCACCTGATCCTTGAAGATTCGCTCAAAGTGCTGAATGCTTTGCTTCAACTTGGCTACTTCTTGCTCCATAAGTTTCTCATCAACCTGGTGCTTGTTGTACTGTAGCTCGTCACTAAAGGTCTTCATGCTCTGGCGCATGCCATCAAGCTGACGCTTAGTGATTTCACTTGGTTTGATTGATGTCATTGGCTGTACCATAGGGGGACCCATAGGGGGAGCCGTGGGGTTGGCCATGTTGGACTGCGGTGCAATGGACTGAGGTCGACCATGACTACTAGCAGTAGACGGAGCATAGGGTGCAAATCCGGGCATTCCATACATCCCGGGGCCAAAGCCCGGAGGCATAGGCGACTGCATCCCGGGTCCAAAGCCCGGAGGCATCGGGGAAACAGGATGACCTTGAGATGTAGGATGACCCTGAGACATAGGATGACCCTGAGACATAGGATGACCCGGAGGCATGGGCGACACAGGATGACCCTGGCTCATAGAGCCCATAGGAGTGCCAGGAACAGGGTAGAAAGGGTTAGACAACATCATACCGTAGCCCGGAGGTCCATACGGAGAGGGAATGAAGATTCCATTGTTGTGGTAGAAGGTTCGGGTGTGGCCACGCGGCGGAATCTGAATCGGGGCAGGTCTGACCTTCTGGTCACTAGCACCATCCACGGCTTTGGCAACTTCGCCAACATGTTTCTGACCATGCTTCTGGCCATTCTTCTGACTTGAAGCTGTGGTAGAATTGTTGCCTTGGATAAACGGCATTGGCTGCATTGCAAATGCCATGGGCTGTCCGGGGTAGACAGGAGTGGAGGAGTACATAGGTGCAGTGAGAACCTGAGGAGGCTGAAAGAAGTGGGTGGGCGGGTTCTGAGCCGGGACGCCAATGTGAGGAGCTTGCTTGAATGCATGCTGGGACGCATTCTGCTGCTCGCCCTTGGCCTCTCGCTGCATCTCCATCTCCCACTTCGCAGGGGGGGAAACCGCTCCTCGACTGTTCGGCACGATTTTTCCACCTGCAGTGACTCGAACATGAGTGGGTGAAACCACGGCTTTCCAGAAGTTCTGGAATCCCTCATTCTTCTGAGTCATGATGTCTCCCGGCTGGCGGGGCTGGCGGGGCTGGGGAGGCTGGCTTGTAGCCTCGGAACGGCCCATGTACATCCAATGGGTAGGTGCGGGCTCGTGGCCCTGAGAGGACGAGACCTTGCTACCGGCTACCATAGCGCCGTTCTGGCCCACGAGTGCAGCTATTTTTATCCGCGTCAGAACATAAGATCAATAATGACGTTGGAGAGGGAACAGAGTGAAAGGGAAAGTGAGGGATAGAAAAGACAAGAAAAGAAGAAGAGATAATACTTACCAACGTCCTCGTTGCTCTTCAATTGGTCGGGCACGCGACCGCGGCCCTCGGCAGGGCGGAGCTTCATGAGCTCGGATGAGGTATAGGTGCGAGGATCCATTGTATGGAACGATGAAGGATGGGTGAGAGTTAGATGGGTACGAAATAACTTCTGGAAAGACCTCTTGAGTTTGTGACTTTCGTTCAAGTCACAACGACGATTACAAAAATCTGTAGAGGAATTCTATCTCTGTTAGTTATTTTCTGCGCTTCAAGTTGAGACAACAAAACAAAACAAAAGGAGGAAGAAGAATAGTTACAGGAGGTGTAATGGATGATGACTTGAGTTCAACACTAACTACAGTCTTGACCCGGCTGGTCTCGATGTTGTTGAGTGTCTCGATGTCCTTGAGTGTCTCAATGTTCTTGAGTATCTCAATATCCTTGAGTATCTCAATGTCCTTGAGTCAGAACTTGAAAGAGTAAAATGTTGTGCTAACACAATAGCGTCAGTTTACTGTATCAACTTGAGGATTTGCTCAAATTGATGCTTAAGGGATTGCGCGTAGTAGGAATATGACAGGACCAGACAGGACCAGACAGGACCAGAGGGGACAGCGCAAGTGTGATGATGGGGGCAGATGTGTAATGGGAGATACTCGATGAGTGTAGAGTATTCGCGTCAACGATAATATTGACGCGTGTGAAGTGGTTGTGTAATGGGAGATGATCGACTTACAAAATAGTCACAATTGACTGTTGGTAGAGTGTTAGAAAGCTTGAAGTACTAATAGTACGCGCAGAGAAAATTGATAGATTTGGGATGTGTCAGGAGTTGTTGAGTATTGTGGAAAGTGGTGGAAGGTTGGGAGTGTGGGAGAGTTGGGAGATGGAGGCAATGTCAACAACTGGGAAAGGCCAGGTATAAATAGACCAAAACCAGAAAGTTGGTGAAGTGCTGATTAGGGCCAGTCTTGATTAGGAATTGTCAGCAGCCTTGGTAACTTGGGCGATCTTGTTTTGTTTTGCGGACACTCGACGCTCTTTGAGGCAAGATCACAAGTCTAGGTATGTGCTTTGTATCTTGTTCCAAGTCGGCTGTAATCACTGGGTGAGGAAGCTTTGTACTTGGACGGGTAGGACTCTATATCCTGTACCTAGTGGGTAGTGACCGCTGAAGAACTATTACCAACCAAGGAGAGTTTGTGCTGAGGCGGGTAGGACTCTATCTTGTACCTAGTTGAAGGTGATGGCCCAGGAAACATCATTAAGTGAGGATACTTTGTGTTGAGGCGAGTGGGACTCTTGTACTTGGTTTGTAGTGATAGTAGCCAAGGGAATGTCACCAAGTGAGGAGTTGGTGTTGAGGCGGGTGGGAATCTGTATCTTGTACCTAGTCGGTAGTAGTCGCTAGGAAATGCCACCGTTAAGTCATAACAGAAAATCCCAAGGCGTGTAGGACCTTGTATTTTGTTCCTAACCGGTGACGATAACTAGGAAATACCACCGAGTGAGGAGACTGTGTGCTGAGGCGGACAGGACTTTGTATCTTGTTTCCAAGCCGTTGAGGATCACTGGGGAATGCCACCAAGTGATGATTGACGGGCAATGCTGAGACGGGCTAGACACAATATTTTACGTACCAAAAAGGGCGAGCAAGTGAGCGAGCGAGCGAGCGATGTAAGCAATCAGCAAGTAGTAGACATATAAGACCTTTCGAGGCAGATCTATGAAGGCTATTCTGGAGCATCGGTGAGAGGTTGGTGAAGTTGGTGGTGAAGTTGAGGACGGACATCGTTAATGGACTAGCAGACATATCTAGGACGTAGAAAACACAAACAGGGTGCAACTTACATAAACGTTGAGCTTCTCGAGGAAGGGCGGAGCACATAAATACGACGTAATGCATGGAGCGCAGGTAGGAGCATAAGGTTTGTTATCAATAGATAGCATCAGTGAGCAAGCGTCCAGGACGAGAGCGTAAGCAACGCAACTATATTTCAAATTTCCTATAAAGAGCTACTCGAAGAAGGACAGAGAATGAAAGGCACAATGCTGTAGTGAGGACAGATAGCGTTAATGTTAAGACTGCAGAAACAAGAGTGCGGACGAACGAACGAATGAATGACAGAAAGGGATTGCAATCTACTTGCCTCCTGTAAAGAGCTTCTACGGGAGCACAATGAAGTAGGTAGGTTGAGTGAGTACGTTTAGCTAATGGGGGAGGGAGGCAGGGTTGATTGAAACGTTATAACACACTTGTGCCGAGCTTACGGGTCGTTGAGCAACCACTCCCTTTAATCACCCCTGTTTCACAGATTTTATCATAGGTACATGTAGGAATCTAGGTAGGTACTAAGCACCTGCAGGCATACCTATGTCATACCAAATAAGCATGCCTCGACGTAGACCAGGATCACGGTTTTGACTACCAGATACCCATCTTGGTAACTTCCTAGTCTACAAAGAGGTACACATAATAGGATTCCCACCCAGGGACAGGTAGCTAGAATCAAAAGATTGATCAGAAAGAAAGTTGCTAATCTACCTCCTTCCTATGTACAATTTAGAACCAAGGTCCTAAATGTCCCACTTCAAATTTCAAGATTTTTAGGTACACTCCAATACAGGTACTTGTCATGTAGGTAAGTAGGTGATAAAACTTATCTTTCCTGTCCAGACCTCTCTGCAAGAGCCTGACCATGTTCCCTGTCTATTTACTACAGAATTAGGTGGAAACGTGTAGATGTTTCTAAAAGGGGTGAAATAGGGATAGTTTAGACTTAGCAAGGTGTATCCACTAGCTATGCACGCTTATATACGTTGCGTAGTTGAATATGATGTTATATCATTTAGATATTGTATTTCAAATACCATATTGCGATGCATGTCTAAATAGATGTATTGTGACGGGGGAGGACGGGGTTGGTGGGATAAGACGTTTATAGTCCTCGTCAGAATAGCAAATGTTCTCAACATAAACATTTCTTTACTATGAAGGTATTATTAAACAGTGTATAGTGATTTTGGCTATACCGCAACAAAAGGAAAAGAGAGAGAAAAGAGGGAGTGTGAGGTTATTTGAAGAGTATGTGAAGAGGTTGTGTTAATTACGTGTTTATGTGAGACTGCCATGCACGTTTAAACTGTAGAATAACACCTTTAGAAACACGCATCGGTAAAATAATAAAGTTAGCCGTTATAACTACCTACTTAACACATTGCAAATGGCCTACAAGATGATCGCATCTTCTTTCGACAGGGAGGAAGGGGAAGGGACACGGAGTGGGGGCTTCACGTTAGACATTGAAAGTTGATAAGGGAAGCTTCATATGAACTCTTCGAAGTTGGATGGTAATGTCTTCGTCTTGGTAGACTAGGCGATGACACCCCAGGTAGATGAGAGTATCGTAGTAGAAGAATGAGAGCCTCCACGAAAGCACAGCAAGCCGCCCAACCAAACATATCTGGTGTTCATAACCCTGTGGGCACTTATACCAAGATACCCCAGGTACTGATAAAAATGAATTGCTAAGAGTAGAGAGAAAACCAGGGAAAATAAGGCAGAACAACATCCCTCTACAAAGTAAAAACATATAAACGCCACATGGTTTAATAGAGAAGATCTTGTTTGTACCACCAACGATCGAGACAGCCAGTCCAGCAGTGATCCGATATTGTCGAACTTTCAATAAGAAAAATGCTCACAAAATGCGACCTGAGAAAACGACAAAGCCGAGAAAGAACCGAGGAAATAGATGCTCCAAAATCATGACGAGGGTTGAGTCTAGCCCAACTCGCCACCAGCTTGAGCTCATGCTCCGTATGTTCCGGTTTTCGCTGAGACCAACTAGTAAACATTAGGAAACATGTGCATTATAAATGAGAATTTTAGGTGGCGTTGCCAATCTTACCTACGTTGCCATCGATGCTGTAGAATTCAAGAGAGTTCAGGGTCAACCTGTCCTCGAAGAGGCATATTGGCGTATCCATTACGTATCCGCATTGTTGCTGTCATCGGGACCTGGTGGATTCGGCGTCGGGGGCTCCGGTCGGGGCGGCGGTTCAGGTTTGTGGCCTAGACAGCAAGCTGTCTCTTCTACGTTGGCTACTAGCATGAGGGCTTGTTCAGACTTGGACTGCCAGTGGTTCGAGCAGAAAATCATCGCTTTCCTCAGGGTTTAGTATTGTCAGGTAACTTAGGTAGGAATAGGTTTTCACTAGTTTGAGCGTTTAATGGCGATGAAAATGCGTGTTATCTGATAAGACGTTCGGGGCGAATCGCAACGAGAGTACAGTGGCGGGAAGGGCAAGGGAATCAGCCCTTTAAAGAGCTTCTGTACTACCATCTAAGAACCTATCTTGTTCAGAGGAACCCCCACCCCCCAACCTCCGGGCCGACACAGGTTCTAGGTCCTTGATAGCTATTGGGCACGGCCTTTACGTCGAAGCGTCACGCTTTCTCTTCTGGCATATGGTAGACATATGCGCGCCGAGTCCCCTATAGGAAGTTTTACCGACCCACCCACGTGGTGATAGATCGGCGTTGAAACATTCGCACAGTTTGATTCTCGGCTAGGTGAGGGTGTCTTCATCTCGAGACAGGTTCCTAGAATACTGGCAGATGACGCCGCAGCGCACAGGCTCCCGAACGTAAGCGCCTAAACAGCTTCGCAAGTGTGTGCTTCTCCCTGATGGGAGCTAACGGGCAGGGGTCCCGGACGACTAGGTACAACCTTCTAGCCTCTAAATCAAGGTCATCAGGATTATAGGTTGGCAGGAAAATCCCATCCGCACCTGCATGCTCGCTCCCACGCTGCTGACCTCGCTGCAACCATCCCAATGGAGGCCCGGTGACGTTCGGAGTGCTACGACATATGTATAACAAAAGGCTGATATCGACGAATCATTATCTCGAGTTCCGCCTCGAATCGATTGCGTACGTCGTAGTTTTGGCGATAACCAGTACCTAGCCACCCAGCCAGTTGCTGGTTACATGTAGGATTAGTCGGAAGTGGCCCTTCTAGTAAGTTTCGGAGAGCTGAAGCCGAGCCCCAGATCAGTTGAGCGAAGGCTCTCGAATCCAGGGTCTGGCCAGAGCAGCAGCAACCCGGATGGTCAGGCAATATCGACGTCTACTATATCGGCCACGGTGATCTCACTGAGATATTTTCAGCGAGGGCCGAAGTCCCCCATACCCACAGCGTTCGCCTAGGGTCTTCCGTCTGGCTTGTGGCGGTGCCAAGTGGTGTATGTTTCAGAATAACTATTCGGTGGAACCTTGACACGATCGCCAGGACCAATGCGCGTCCCGAAAGCTATACAATATCCTAGTGCCACATCGCGGGACGTCTCGCTAAGGCTCTGCACGCCAGCGGATAGCCTAATATCGAGTCAGCCGCATTCGAGCCATGCTGTCAGAGTTAGACAACGCTGCCAGTCTTCTGGAATTGTTCCTTAGATGAAAGCTCAAGCCGCTCAGCCTACACCTATCTATGCAGGGTCGCATGAGCTACTGTAAGGTACCTACTTTTAAAGTGCTGAATTCATCCGGACGTAGCACAGCATATGGCGCAACGTTTCGAGGAAGAATTCGCCATATTGACCTGACCTCACCTGACCCTAGTTACCATAACCCTAGGAGCCCCAACCACCTGGCTGGGCAACTTGGAGCTCCCGTTTCCAAACATGGAACAAAGACCTGACATCGATGGTCTGAGGGTTCGGGTTTTTGGTCAAACGCCATGCCGGTCCGGTCTAGACAGGAACTTTCGCAAGCAAAGCAACGAGTCGCATAAGATATCGCAGCAATATCTTAAAAGGTTGAATAGTTGACCAAGTAAGGATGTATATCGCGAATCACGTATGTAAATGCTGTACCTGGGTACATACATTAGGGGTCAAGGTACATCTCGGTTAACCCTTCAATTTCCACTCTTGTCCCACCAATGCGGATGAGAGGTACCGCTTTTTTCTTGACCTTGTCCTGACCTGACCTGGCATCCATGCTTGGATAAGGTTCTGGTCACCTGAGCGGGGTATACAGAGTCTCGAGGTATGTACTGTTCGTAGTATTTTCTCGGAACGAGTACATTCCCTACCTGTCTTTTACCTATGTGGTTCTATGTAGGTTCTACCATTTCTTGTGCCGCAAGCGAATCAGGCTTAGCGTAAGCGCCGCTTTTGTTCAGGCTCGGCTCCTCAGTTAGGTGAGTGTTTATGCATAGGTACCATTATGCATCATAGAAAACGTCGCTTAATACGGTTCTTAAAAACGTGTTAGTTAACTAATTCCGTTCCATTTAAGCAACGCAATACCTTAATGTATTTTAAAAAAGACTCACGTAGAGACGGCTATCCCGTTCTTTCAGGTTACGTTCCCCATGATAAAAGTCAAGGGCCGAAGACCAGGAGTGACTTTCTAAGAAATAGTTACAGTTGAAAAATCGATAAGTTAGTGGTGAAGTTTGTAAAGATCAAGAACGACTTCCCAGGAAGTCGGTAGTCGGCTTATCGATAAAGTATTAGTCTAGGGATTAATAGAGATGAGGAGGCGATAGACAATACATAGGTGGGCTTGTTCTCGTTTTCGGTTTCCTGGAAAGTCACTTGTTCCGGGAGGATGATGGCTGTCGGTTCAGGGGACTAGGAGTGACTTCCTAGGAAGTCGGAAGCGACAATATCATAAGGTGAGTTACCTACGTTACGGTTCGATTTAGTCTGGAGGGACTTTTGTTTAGGTGGGTAGAAAGTTATAAAGGGCGTGTCTACATATTTTGAGGCATCTGTCGACTTTTTCCTCCCTCTTTTCCATTCTAATAGCAAATTTAAAAAAAAAAGCTGCTCTCGATTATAAGCTAACTATTACCTCTATACATATAATTTACATGGCAATGTAGAGTTCCATCCGCGCGCAGTCTTTTATGGAACGTATCGCATGGTCATTTAGTTAATGGCTGTTTAAGTACTGGAACAAGGCCATCGCATAATATTGGCCTGTGAAAAATTATGCCTGTTGAAATATCGAGTCTTACGGAATTAATAGGATATGAACTACTAGCATTAAAGCAGGGTGCCTTAATTTAGTTCCTTCCTGAAATCTCTAATTACTTCATTGTACCAGTTCCGTCTCTAAGGCTCGAACTCCCGATGAGGTAGATGAGGCATTAGCCGGTCGACCGGTTTGTTTAGAGAAGGAGAGGGTGGGCTGCTTTTGGAATTGCAGCTACCACAAAAATCATAGTTAATAAACCCCAGCCACCCATAGACTCGTCTTCCTCCCTTATCGTTCTGTCGTACAATTCATCCGCAAACAAATAGACCGCTTCGGTGGCGTTTCCAAACAACTCGTCGTCAAATGCTTCAGCCTCAATGTAGTAATGAGTTCTACTCTCAAAGGCCGGTCGACGAGAGCATATATCAAGACAGCCATCCAACCGTAGCCTTCTCAGAGTGTCTATAACGTAAAAGGTAGGACTTCCGTTGGCTTCGTCTTCCAAATAAGTGACAATGCCATGAGCCCAGTCACAGATCTCTGGGTTAAAATTACAAAATCCATCTACAGGTTTTTCCCACCACGAAGGATAATATTCGATGGCCAGACGTATATCAACAACTTCTTTCAAAACAGAGCAATATTGATCGAATTGTGGTATGCGTTTAATGGCGGCTGAAAAGCTGTATAGATCATCAAATATCGAGTCTTCTAGTTTTGGAAGACGGTCTGGCTTATAAGCCGATGGTTGTAGGCACAGAATGTCTCGTTCCCTATTCCAGATAACGTAAGGTGGTGCTGCAGGTAAGGCGACTACCAGAGAGTTTTGTTTGTATCTCTCAACGGCTTGTCTTGACGCGCGGCAGGCATTCCAAAGAGCTCGAAAATGAGAATAGTAAGAATTATTATTGATTGTCCACGATGGTTGATCTTGTTGTTTGTACCGCGGTGCTTCAAGCGTCAGGTGCCCTAAAGAAGCCGTAAGTCGGAAGAAGTGGAGGCTAGGTTCATTTTGAACTGTGAAGTCCCAGACAGTATCTTGTAACTCCTGCGGAAGCCACGGAAATTCTGGGAATAGAGACATGACATCTGGATTGCTATTGGCACAGCCGAGTTGATGAAATTTCTGCTTGATGTTGTTGTATGTGTAGCGAGAAGGAAATTTGTCGCAGCTGTAGCTCAGGGAACAGAGCCCATTTTGAGCCAGGAAAAAGCTGGTCTAAGAGAAGCTGTCGAACCTTAAGTAAAAAGTTCCTAACTAGTAGGCCTTAAATTTATTCATCGTGTAATACACACTCAGACACTTAACAGTGCACGTGAGATAAGAAAGCTGTACCTCTTATTATATTGCAGAGTATGCTATGGCCTTAGCATAGGTAATTAGCTGCCATATACCGTATAAAAACGTAACGTGGCGTTATGCAGGCTTTATGCTAGTGCTTAGGCATAACTCAAACTAAAAGCGGCGTGGCTCAAGTTAGCATCCCGCTTGGGAACGTCATGGTAAATAAGGTGAGATCTATCCTCGAGATCCCTATCCCTGTTAAGCTGTGGCCATATCGAGCTAGGCCTGTGGCTTGCAGGATTTCGTTGCCCACTTTGGGCGATTCGAGACCTGTGATAGGCGGCAGAGCATTATACCCTGCCCCTAACTTGGCCAATCCCCGTAGCCCCTCCGTTTCTTATTGCTCTATGCCCCCACTAAAGCTCGCTAGATTGGGATGTAAGTACCGTGTACGTAACCGAAAGCGTAGGGCTGCGTTCGAGAAACCAAGCACCTGGGAAACACATGGAGCAGAGCCGACAACCTTCAAGACTTTCTTATTTTGTGTGCCTCGGTTTCCGCTTGAAATTGACTCCCGAGATCTGTTAGCGCAAAAGAAAATATCTGGAGAAAGTAACGCAATGCCGACGGAGAAATGGAGAAAAAGAAAAATGGAGATTCTTTGGTCTTCAACTTCATGTTCCCATTACCTCTATTACTCTCATCATCTTCAAGGTCTCGTAGCCAGAACACGGCAGGAAATTATACTGAGACGCACATAAGCAGCCACCAGATACTTCTCAGAGAAGGAGGTGTGACGTGACACTACGTCCAACAAGCATTAATAAAAAGACGTAAACTGGCAAATCCCGAAGAGGATTCATCACCATGGCACCGCTCACTCCACACTGGGACCAACCGTCACATCCCGAAATTCAGGACGTGATCATCAACGAGCATGAATTCACATCCAAGAGCCTGTCCAAAATCCCGCTACCACCTTTCGGATTCTACGCTAAGATGGATTTCCCTCCCTGTACCTTTGCCGAAGCGCCAACCTACGCGACGGTCCAATGCGGCCGGAACAAGCACCTGAACCTCAACAGTGACTTACTATACATTAACCACTCCTGCGAACCATCTCTCGTCAGTAACCGTCTCAAGACCCCCACCCAATGCGAAGAGTAATGCGCGGATGGAGATGCATAGAGAAGGGGGTGGGCATGATTCCTCCTCGCGGTTACCCACCTCACTCACGTACGGGGGAAAAGCCAGATCCAAAATTCCTGACCAACACCGCAGATCTTCGACACGGCTAATTTCAACGTTATCGCCGGCCCCCACGGTCTCCGAGCTGGCGAAGAACTGACCGTCCGTCACCTGATGCCCCAAACCGGTAAGCCCGTTACTTCCGTCCCGCCCATGCTTACCTCCGCCATAGTTCTTCTACCCGTCGACAGAATGGGACATGGCTCAGCCCTTCGACTGTCTATGCGGTAAGCCGACGTGCCGCGGCCGGATTAGCGGCGCCAAGGACATGACCAAGGCACAGCTGGAAGGCGTGTGGCTGAACGGTCATATCCACGAGTTGCTCAAGGAGCAAACCCGAGAGAGCACTGAACCTGAAAACGGCAGTGCTTCGGCCCACGGCCCCTCAACCAAGACAGTCCCCCTCGAGGACGCCACTGCTCAAGCGCTGGAAAATGCCTTGAAGCATGCCGAAAAGGTAGTGGAAGCTTCGAGGAACGCCCTGCAATCATACCTAGAATCAACAGCATTCACCACTCGCAACGCCGGAGTCCACGGGCCGGGCAATGTCGATCTACTAACCGGAAGAGCTAGTGTGCTCAGTGGAGCTGACACCACGTTGGGTATTGGTCTATCGAGGCGTGGTGTAACGTCACGGGAACTAAGCGGCGAGATGGGCGGTGATACTCTCGTAGCCTCAGGCTCTTAGAGGACACGTGCTAGCCGGAACTTGTGTCATTGGTTGTTTCCTTGCATTGAATTCAACATTCTTCTATCCAAGTCAGCTCTCAACAGCCTGATCTGATTGCCTTCGAAATAGCACCTACCAAAGCTCGATTAGACAAGAGCGTTACATTCATTCATTGATGATAGAAACCCTCATTTATAAAGTACAATCTGCGTCAATCAGCAGCGTCTCGATATACGCAGGATCTGCGAGATTCTACCTAGTCTAGACGTGAACGCCGTAACGCGCAAACTCCATGCTGCCGCGAGCATTAAACCCCCAAGTGTGAAAAAAAAAAAAAAAAAAAGCCATTCGCATCCGTACAAGTCGTTCGTCGATCTCTTACAGTCTCTGCTTCTTGAATCCAGGGCCCTAGTCTTCTTCTTTCTCGTCGTCTCCCCATCGTAACCAGCTTCCTCCGCGCCCCTTGACCATCTCGCTCCCTACGCCTCCCGCGTACCGGCTCTCCTCCTCTTCCCACTTCAGCCTCTCCACCCGCGAACGCGCCAGGAACGCCTTGGCAAAGCGCCAGGCCTCCGTGTCCGCCAGGTTCCAGGCTTCGATGGCACTGCGCACGCGGACGTCCTGCTCAACCTTGCTCTTGTGAACCTCGCGTGCACGGTCCAGGAGTATTGGCTCGCGCGACAAATCGTCGTCGGTCGGGACAGGCCCGTCGGCAGGGTCGTGTTGGGGCTTGGGCCTGCGCTCCGGGCCAGGGACCGGGGTCTCCGACTTGCCGTCGTCGGTGGCGTTGCTCGGGATCTCGAAGCCGAACCACCAGTCCAGGTCGTGGGGCACCGTCTCCTTCTCGCCCGTCAGCCACAGCGAGTGCGACGTCGCGTATTCTCCGGCCACGGCGTCCTTGAACTTGACCACTCGGACGGAGCCGGATATGCCCGTGCCGAGCAGTTCTTGGAAGACCAGGTACAGCCACTCGTCGCGCTTCTTGATCTCCCGTCGGACGTAGGCAACGTCGAGGTTATCTCGTTGAGTGTCTAGGGTGCGTAGGGTGTATGGGTGTGGCACGGTTCCGATAGTGTACAGACCAGTGGTGTTCCGGTATCTCGCCGGTGTTGCGAGCTTCATGGGATGGGACGAAACGCAAGGTGAGCACTTCCGAATATTCGGCGGACATGATGACGGCATCGGAGAGTCACTACACGCCGCAAGCCTACTTGCCAGGTTCAAGGCCGGCTCGATCATGTGCGTCGTATGAGCCGGCATGGGCTTGAGGACAGCGATTCCGTTGTTAAAAACATCTTGCCAGGTATTGTGTAGATGAAAGTTGATTAGAAGGTTCAGACTCTTCAGGCCCTTATCCCGATTCGCCGACATTTCCTCGGCGACCTTTTTATAGGTCGTCTCGATAGTCTTAGTGTTATAGAATGCAAGCGAGTCGTGGGACGGATCCACTTGGAATGTATCACTAGTAACCGCTGCGATGAAGTCCTTGGACGACTTGAGCTTGGGGTTATGGAGAGCTTGAACGATAGCTTCGCCGATCTGGGCCTTGGGGCCAGCGAATAGAGCGTTGTCGAGACCCTCCCATCTCGTCAGGCCGGGGTACTCTCCTCTCCGCAAAAACGAGAGCAGGGCATCCTCGTGGGCCGCCATTGGGAACAAATATTGATGCGACAGAAGACCACCGCCCATATTCTCCCACGCCAGCCAACGCATCATGTCTTTCTTAAAGCTCGGCTCCACGTCTAGTCTCTGAAGTTCGTCGTAGAACGGGTTGTTCATGGCTTCCGCGGCACTCAGAATGATCGGTTTGAATCCCTGCGCCCACCACGCGCGCCTCCATGTCAGTAGAAGCTCACTGTCCGCCTCCTTCGTCGCTTCGTCCCGTTGGACAGTAGTGTCATAGTAGCAGTAGATAGGCGCCCTATCCTTCAGGGGTGGGAGTAGTGATCGATTCTCGTCTAACGTTATAGACGAGGAGAAAGGGCTCCTCCAGTTCCAATTCGAATACCACGAGCTTCCTCCATATGTTGAGTTCTTTTGCTCCGGAGGCTTGTGCGAAGCCGGTCGGAAGGGGTTTAGGATGCTCGACGAGATCTTGTCCTTGTACTTCGGTATGGAGAACTTGTGGTCGGCGATCGACTTGGATAGACTTGGCCCAGTCGGTATTGAGCTAGGTAATGTGAAAAGGAGTGTGAATAGAGCGAATAGTCCTAGGAGGACCAGGAGGAACGAAACTCGCCGCGGGGCCAATCGCAGCCCGAAGATGGCGCGTTGCTTCGGCATGTTGGGATCCGGTGATGTACAGATGAGAAAGAAAAGGTCAAGAGAACGGATAGAATATTGAATAAATGTGTTGAGGAGCGCGGCAGGAACGAGGAACCTTACGACGAGGCCACGCGTGCTGCCGTCTCAAGATTTGATGATATGGAGGTAGATAAATTGAACGAGGGAACGAAAAGAATTCTAAGTTTGTTTCCACATATAAATGATTAGATAGGGTAAGAATGTCTCATGGCTTCGACAAACCCTTGCCCAAAGAAATATCGCGATCTTATCTCGCAAGTTCGTTTCAACAATCCGGACATCCCCTTATGACCATGAAATGACGAACGGCTTTCCAAGGGACGGTCTAGTTTAGAGTAAAGTTTAAACCCGCTGGGATGCAGCTTCAACGGATTGGCCCTTAATCCCTTTCAGAGTTTCCACATTGGTGGATTCGGTGGGGGGACCCCCAGGCACCTGCTGCAAATCAGGAAGGTCAGCCAAAAATCACATGGAAGTGTGGCGGTGTCTATGGCTGTGGCTAGTGAATTGGGGCTGTAAGTCAGGGGCTAGACTTGGGACGTCAACCCGTTCACAACAGCATTAGTTTTAGTTAGGATCATTCATTTGATTATCGAAAGTGTTTTTTGGAAGATTATTTATGTGTTCAATATGGGATATTCCTCGCGAGCCCCTAATCGATCATAAAGAAATACGAACAGATTGCTAATTTACCCCTATACAGTACCTAGGTTTCAGTCCTTGTATAATATACACTGAACAGTAGGTAAATTATAAAAAAAGATGATTTCAATGAAGATATATTCTTAAAACTCGGGGGAGGGGATTATTCATCGAGTTAATACAAGCTTACGATCCAAGTTGGGCAGAATAGAGAGAGACAGGACATTTCATATCAGTTCAGGGGTTTGGAATCATTCGTCTCTCAAAATTTCGAAACTCCAACAACATCTAGCTATCTTATTATTCAAAATGCCATTTATTAATGCTGGTAGTTTATACAAGTCTCCATTAACATGGAAAACAACTACGAGCCATCAGAAAAGAGGTAAGCTGAAAGCATGTTGATGATTACTCATAGTTATCATAAAAGAGAGCGCATAATGAAATTGCGGTAAAATCACTAGGAATTGTCTCTAAATAATGTCATTTCAAAGCATCCAGTAACCTTCCAGTGTCAATAAGTAAACAATATTTTACAAGGTAATCCAAATTTCTCCGGGAAAAGCCTATGCAAATTTTGATACATGATGTTGAGACTTGAGTACTCGAAACCCACCAACTAGGATAATTTAATGAATACAAATGTAAAATCCCAACACAGTAGTCTTTAAATTTGCAAGGATGAGTTCCCACGTTAGCTACAAAGCCACCATTTTCAGCAGGAAAAAGTTGGTCTATTACATCCCTTTCTTTCAAAGCATTGCGTAGCCAAGGCAGAAAATTGTCTAGTATCTATATCAAGTCGAGTCCAGGGAACTCACTTGTTCACAGGCAAGGTGTAGGCGCAAATATAGTAGGGACTGCAAGCGAGGTCAAAGAAAAAGAATGAATGAGGGAAACACCTAATTAGGAAGGGGGTAGAAGCGAAGCTAGAGCGTGAAAAAAGGTGAAGGGGGGAATATAAGAGAAACAGAAGATAATGAAAGGGCGAGGACACAGTCACAACGTTCTTCTAGTAGCCAAATTGGTAAAGCAAACCTACCGGAGATTTACGCAATACTAGGTACATATAGGTTCTTGGTGGTAGAATATGCTACCAATTATCCAACCTTGAAAGCCTAACTTCTTGTTGCCTACGTAGCCATTCACGAATGTCAATTATCCCATGAGCATGTTAAACTATGCCAAATCTCGAGTTTCCCATAGTTCAGCGGCGAAGGGTGTATCTACTAAACCTCTACGCTCGTCACTCTACGAAGTCTCTTGAATGAGCACATATGTTGATCGACTTTAACCTGAGATAGAAATTTACCTGGCTTGTCGACTATTATTCAATTCATCAAAGCTGTTGAATCTACCGAGTGAACAGCTCTCGTCTCTAATGAAGAATTTTGGTGGGAAGGCATTTCTCATCTTATTTCCCTTCCATGAACTCGGACACCACTTAGGAAAGGACCTAGATGCTTTTCACTCGAGCCCTGGTCTTTGGAAGATCCTAAGAAGCATCCTGGAGAACACGGGACTAGGTGATTTCTTCACATCTCTATGCAAGAAAACAGGCGAATCTTCGCTATCTAAATTTCATGGCAGGGTGGTTAAGGATTCCCTCTTTATGGGGCAGCTTGAAATGGTCCTGAAAGAGTATCTCTTGCAAAGCACCTTTAGTCGTCATTCAGGGAAGATGATCATAACACTATGGGATCTGGAGGAAAATCATATCTTTGCTGGTACGGAGTTGCAGATGAACTTACACGACAAGGCCTTCTCGTCCCTCTATTACTAGATGGGGCGTGGACTCTCCTCTGCTTCACGAACCCAGAGTATTCCGATAGCACTTATCCTGTCACCTTAGTCGACCCTACAGGATACGAGGAAAGGTACTACGAGGCAGTGTACTTACTTTCTAGGGGGTTTCGAGTTCAAAAAGACCGGATTCTCGAAGAGGTCAAGAAGCAACACATTGAGAAGTCGTTAATGCCAACGCGCCACCGAGCTAGACAGTGGAGTACATGTCATACTTCACGCAGCTGCAATAGGCACTACAGGAAATCCAGAGACTCGGGTGTTGAGCGAGAGCGCGTGTAAGGCGTTACGAGTGAACTACTACGTGTCTTTACTACGCGAAATGCAAGCCGTGTCCGGCCAGGGAGACAAGGACATCCGTATCAACTCTCCGAGCATCAAAGCTAGCTGCATTTATTCTAGATGCTGCAGACGAGCCTCGCACGTTGTGCCCATGGAAAAGGGTGGAACGAATCCGCATAAGTATCTAGAGGAACCTCGAAACTTCCCATGCCTTGCATGCTATACACGAGCAACACTTTTGCTACCGCTTTCCCTTGCTTGTATACACAAGTTTTCAAGGGTTATGATGAGAACAAGAGGTCTCTGGCACAACTCTTGCAGAGGCCCGGCTGAAAATGTCTGAAAGAAGGTTGCTTTGGATATAAGGCCTTTGAAGTTCTCAAACAGATGAACAGTTGGTGTAATACTCATATTAGTGTGAATCGTCCTAGGCTTGAGGGTCCTTTTGTCCATGTACTATGTTTTTTTCTGTCATTATTTTGACTGTCTCGAGGCTGTCTTTTTCGTCACCATAACGACTTCACCATTGTCGCTTTTAGGTACTGTGTAGCACAGGTGTGGGGCATTAACCAGTCCTTTGCGCACGGTCCACCTCACACATCTTATGCATAAAAAAAAGTCCCAATCTACAAATCACGTGAACCTAATCAAGGTAGCCCACAACGCTGAAGCGAACTTTCTAAAAATTCATTATTTCGCAGCCCCTCCACCTTCACACACCATCAACAACTGCAACGCCAAACATCACAAATCCGACAAAATGGCACCCGCAGCAACTGGCGCGAAGAAGCAGAAGAAGAAGTGGTCAAAGTACGTTGCGCATCTAATTAATTGAATTCTGAAGAACATATGGCTAACATTCACGTCGCAGGGGCAAAGGCAAGTACCACGAAATTTCGCGACAGACAGCTTCGAGAGATGGCGACAACTTCTACGAGGCGAATTATTTGTGAACTATAACTGACTTTCTTTACTCAATATAGTCAAGGACAAGGCCCAGCACGCCGTCCTACTCGACAAAACCACTTCCGAGAAGCTCTACAAGGATGTCCAATCGTATCGCCTCGTCACAGTCGCTACCCTCGTCGACAGACTAAAGATCAACGGCTCGCTGGCACGAAAATGCCTGAAGGATCTCGAAGAGAAGGGACAGATCAAGCCAATCGTCACTCATAGCAAGATGAAGATCTACAGTATGTTATGAATTTTTCTGCCGAGGAAATGTCAGTTGGATGCTAACATTGATATAGCTCGAGCTGTCGGTGCTTCGGACTAAACCATCAATCTCACGATACCATGATGAAGATAACGTTCGGTCGACGGTCGGCAAAAGAATTCGACGGACCATATGGATCGCGGATGGGAATTTGATGGAATCAGGCATTTGATCCTCGGCGTAGCATTCGGACGGTTATGGTTCCCTTTTCCCCTTGCAGTTGCATTCAGATAGGGATTCAATGAGAAGATCCTGATCATTCTGCGTACATTTCCACTTGATCCTGTGCTATTAATGCGTGCTATTCTCCCACTACTGAAGTGAATGTCTTTTTTGGTCCAATTATACCACTCGTGAAGTAAACCACTCTCCAGCTTGGGGCATATCCATGCTTCCGCCGAATTTCGAATTCCTAAAATATCAAGCCTGCCTATCTATTAATACTCGAGGATGGCCCTAGATATTAAGTCAAGTCAGACCAATGTATACTAGGTATATCATCAACAAATCCACAAATCAGCTAGTAGTTCGTTGCCAACCCTTGCCGACCTAGTGGACATCTCCGGCATGTATTATATTCGTCAACTAGAAACGTAGATGCCCTCAACTGCATCTCAAGATGTTGACTGACTGTAAAGTATAGGTAGGTAAGTTAGGTAGGTCTGATAGGCTTTTCTCTCCCCACACATATTTGTATATATCGAGCTTCGCTGTCACTAACCCACAAGAATATTGAATGGGAGAAGAAATAAATAAGACGTCACATATCGATTTAGCTTAGAACATGTCGTCTGTGGAGTTTGTCTGTACGTAATCCAGTTTCCTGCAAATGGTAGCACGTAGATAAATCCCCGATCTTCGCCCAATGGCAGCAGACCATCTCTACAGCTGCCTTACCTACCAGCCTACCTTGAGCCTTGAGGTGCGGTGTGGGTAGTGTCTATCTGTACAAAGTTACAGCCGAACCAAAAGCCAAGGGCCAGGCGACCCGCCCACTTGAGCCGAAAACTTGACTCGGGGAACGGGATGATGTACTAAGAACACCCCTGAACTCTGGACGCATGTGGATGAACATCCTGACTCTCTTTTCTACCGACACTCGGAATCACCTAGGCGCAGATTTGCTGGATGAGGGATCTGCGCACTAAAAGTTGAAAGTTTTTTCCTCTCTCCCATAAATCTATGTAGATCTAGGTCGTATGTAGACAACCTCTGTGATATCTATGAAATAGGACAAAATAACAACAACATAGGTTGGATATTTACATACATACACAAATACAACAGTATGAAAGAGTAAGCAAAACATATAAGGTATGACAATGGTAGTGTGACCTACGCACGGGTTACGAGTACATAAAATAGCTCGCATCTGATCTCTCTGTGGGTGAGGTGGATGGGGCATGCTCTCTCTGGCTTGAATAGGGCATTCCGAAATTGTCCGGCAGAAGGTTAGCTTAGGTCAGGTAGGCCTAGGTATGTGGCAGTTAGGCGGCGGCTGTACACTACTACGCTGCCCAAATTCATATTGCTTCAGTGGACTTTCGGTGGTTACGTTCAGTGAGTTTTAGTGATTTTAGTGAATCTTGAGGCGCGATAGCCCACAATTACACGTGATATTGATTGGTTTCGGGGCAACCGCCAGATTGGAAGGCGAGGGAAGGGGTTCTCTTTGCGGTCTTAGCGGCGGGTCCGGGAAGAGTCGCTAGAAAAAGCTGTTCCCTTTGGCAGTTACCCGCAGCAATTTTTTTTTTCCCTCCCCCAAAACTTATTTTCTGCAGCCCCAGTCGCAGTAGAAATATTTCGCTCGACGACCATCCATCTTTTCCCAACTCTCCTCTCTAACACACTTAATCCTCATTCACTTCTCATCTCCACTCCATTCCCTTTCTCCTTTCAAAGATCAAGCAATCTTTGAACACAGTCGGCATCATGTCGTCTACCGAACAACAAAAACCCAAGGTCCTGGGCATGCCGGTAAGTTTACTTTGTCCACACAGCTCCCATATCCCACCCATATCCCACAAATCCCTCGTGCGAGCGGCGGGCCTGCTATCCGCCATTGTGAGACCGTCGATAATCCCAGCGCATTATATCGCCTGCTTCAATTGACTTGGGCGAGACAATTGAGATGGATTTCGACTGGTTTTGAGATGATTTGGTTCCTATCGAGCCTATCGGAAGCAATGCTTGGCGTGGACAGCTAGCAAAATTTCTCGCACTCTTCCTCACATACACATACTTCCACATTGCTCTATTAATTCCAATCACGAAACCTCTGCTAACAATGAATATCACAGCCCTTCGTGGCCGACTTCTTGAGTACGTCTAGCATCAAATGTGCCATTGAACGGAAATGGCTTCACCGCCAATTTTCCGATATTCGATGCGCCATAACCAATACGCCGCGCGATCGTTGTTGCTAACTGAATAATCAGTGGGTGGTGTATCCGCCGCCGTCTCGAAGACTGCCGCCGCTCCCATTGAGCGTGTCAAGCTTCTCATTCAGAACCAGGTATGTCAATACGCAGATCATTTTTCTAAAGCTGTAAATATTTCACCTTTGGGGGTTCCAATTATGGAGCCCCACATTCGGTGTATACATACAGCATTACAACCTTAATGAGCGAATTTAGAACTCATGGGGTGCTCCTCAATGGTTACAGTGCTAACCAGATAATCAGGATGAGATGTTGAAGTCTGGTCGTCTTGACCGCAAGTACGCCGGTATTGGCGAGTGCTTCAAGCGTACCATTGCCGACGAGGGCGTCATGTCCTTGTGGCGTGGTAACACTGCCAACGTCATCCGATACTTCCCTACCCAGGCCTTGAACTTCGCCTTCCGTGACAAGTTCAAGCAGATGTTCGGCTTCAAGAAGGAGCGTGACGGATACGCTTGGTGGATGGCTGGCAACTTGGCCTCCGGTGGTGTAAGTTTTCTCCTAAATCGGTTCTCAAAAATACATATTAACAGATTCATAGGCTGCCGGTGCCACCTCCCTCCTCTTCGTGTACTCGCTCGACTACGCCCGTACCCGTCTGGCCAACGATGCCAAGAACGCCAAGAAGGGTGGTGACCGTCAGTTCAACGGTCTCGTCGACGTCTACCGCAAGACCCTGGCCTCTGACGGTATTGCCGGTCTGTACCGTGGTTTCATGCCTTCCGTCGCTGGTATCGTCGTCTACCGTGGTCTCTACTTCGGTATGTACGACTCGTTCAAGCCCGTCGTCCTGGTCGGTCCTCTGGCCAACAACTTCCTGGCTTCGTTCGCCCTCGGTTGGTGTGTCACCACCGGTGCCGGTATCGCCTCTTACCCTCTCGACACCATCCGACGTCGTATGATGATGACCTCTGGTGAGGCCGTCAAGTACAACGGTACCCTGGATGCTGCCCGCCAGATTGTGGCCAAGGAGGGTGTCAAGTCTCTCTTCAAGGGTGCTGGTGCCAACATTCTCCGTGGTGTGGCCGGTGCTGGTGTCTTGTCCATCTACGATCAGCTCCAGGTCCTTCTCTTCGGCAAGGCCTTCAAGGGCGGCTCCGGTTAAATGCCCCGATACCTCGGCAAGATAGGAGAGGGGTGGAGGTGTAATACAGTGGATAGGCGACTGGCCCGTTGGTAAAAAGGAGTATGACGGATGCTCCGGTGGAAAGTTGTTACAGGGCATCACACATTGCCGTGGCGTTCTGGAACAGCTTGATTTGCGGAACGGACTGGCAGGCAGGCAGGGCAGAGGACGTTTCGTGCATGTCTCGTCAGCTAGTTTTCCGCTGTAATTTAGATCCTAGGCAATTCCCTTGACTGTATTCTTTCTGCGTTGCGTCCTACATCTCCAACGACTCCGACCTGATTCCCTTGAATGCATACGGCTCATAGACTACTTAAGGAATGGATGTGGTTTCCGACTGAATTTTTCATCTTACTGCTACGTGAATGATTTCCTCGTGATATGAATTGGCACACAATCTCCATAATAACTAAACCAGACCGAACTCGACCACCTTGGGAAAATTCAAGTAAACATATGCCGTATTTTCCACTTCAAAGAGTGAGAGTAGGTAGTTGGAATTGATGTTCGTGATTGGATATTGATTGGGCCAGGTGGCGAGCAGCTGAGGTGGACGGCGGCTTTAATAGGCTTTAAGTGTTCACCGCGTATCGCGCCCACTTGAACCTTGCAAATACATATCTTGTAGAACTGCCTACCAAAACTACGTAATACCTACTACCAAATCTTATATCGTCATCTATAAACTCACCTTGCCTCTCGAAGCGGAAGAAGAATTGTACATAATGCCGCCGAGGGGGTCTTCAACTAGTGCTCGCGGCCGGGGCGCGTCCTCGGCTGCTGTCGGCAGGCCTTCCAAGTCTACTGCCTCGGGATCCAAGGCCCACGCTTCTACTTCCACCTCTGCTGCCTCGCGAGCACGCCAACAGGCCGCACGGCCCGACGCGAGCGACGCGGACCCGTTCGCGGAGAGCGACCGGTCGCAGCGACAGGCTCGTCCTTTGCATAGGCCGCACGACAAGTCGCAGGACTCGACGATGGAGATCGACGAGGAGGACGACGGGCGAGAAGAGGAGGACGAGGAGGACGAGGTCGAGGAGCGCAAGACGATTCCGCCGGAGCTGCTGACGCATGTGCTGCACGGGTTCTTCGAGAAGGACGGCACAAGGGTGAGCAAGGACGCGAATGCGGCGGTGGCTAAGTATATGGATATCTTTGTCCGGGAGGCGATTGCTAGGGCGGTGGTGGAGAAGGAGAAGGGGTTCCTCGAGGTCGAGGATCTCGAGAAGATTGCGCCGCAGTTGTTGCTTGATCTGTGAGCAAACATGAGTGGGGAGTCCTACATCGAGGATGAAGTTCTTGCTTGGAGCGAAGCCGTCATAAGCTTCAAGACCCTGCGTTAGAGGTACGTTCGGAGAATATTAGTATCTCGTTGGTTCTTTCTCTTACGACTTTTAGATATTACATCAAGGGATTAAAGGTGATTTGGAATGGAAATCATGATCACCCATAGCGAAGACGGTATTGACCGGCAGTGCTACGGCCTGCATGAACCAAGCCTTCAGATCGATCTACGGAGCCGCCTTCGCGAGGAACTTGGCTTACGTTGTCTACCAAATTCCTCTCGTATGCTGCTAGGGTGAACAAACACCATGTTCTCCGAGTCTCTGATGCTGGTCAGATTTCAGAGTCGAAGCGGGTCTCCTTCTATGTACAAGACCGGGGTTCTGGGCGGCGACCAGAAAGACCCTAAGAAGATCATATTCTGAATGCTGGCCCCTCAGCCCATAGTTTTTAGGTGAACATCATGCCATCATACTATGTAGTTTTGGCCGTTAATACTGAAAGGCATTCAAAACATCAATCGGTAGTTGCAAAATCGCTGCGCAAACGACAGGCCTGGCTTTGCTCCAGGCGACTTACGTGGACTTTAGAGACACTTCAATGAAGCATGTTCCATTTTGCTTATGAGTCTTCGTATGAATTGTTCGACTAGTTACTCAAGTATGGGTTCAATACACTCATGATACTTTTCGATGTGCTGTTTCGTCTGAACACCGGTCTACCGGCCTAACTTACTAGCCTTCCGCCCCATTTGGATGGAATACGATTTTTCAGCGCTCAGACGAAAATCATGATCCGATATGTCATCAATTTAACCACGGCAGAGAAGCCGTTATCGTATCGGTTGATTACGTACCTACCTGCCTACCTACATTTGGATTTTTAATTGAGCCTCCCTTGGCATCTAGGCTCGTTAATTTTCCCTTATTAGTAAAATGCTGAGAGAAGAGGCAAGAGAATGGAAACAAGACCAAAAGGGGATGGGACCGGATGGGATGAAACCAGTAGAGTGTCGCACAGGACCATGCTGAAGCACATCCGTGCTCCGAAGAGCCCCTCGTGGCCCCCTAACCAGACCCTTGTCGCTTAACCCTCCAACCTTAATTCGGCTTCTCATTGTGGAGTACGTACCTACGTACCCCTGGTCAACTTTACGACTTCATCTCCCCCGGATTCAAAACATTCTGGGCTTTTACTTGTTTCTTCTCTTCAGAGGCAACCCGTGATCTGTAACCAGCTGCGCAAGCCTGTGGCTCTTGCCACTGTCAGGGAAGACGTTTCCATCTTACTATTTCCACTTTTGGCATTGCAGGACGTATTCAAGTGAGATGGGGCAGGATGGGGCAACTCAACTTCGGAGCCAGTTCTTTGCATCGAGGAGAAGATGCGCATCGTCGAAGAGCCTCATCTTATCCACAAGTCAAGAATCTCATTTAGGAAGCAGACCTAGCCGGGAGGCATTGCTATTGCCAAGTTGATCCCGATAATAAGCAACAGCCACAGGGCGGTAGGGACCTGGAAGTCATATTTCGGCTGTCAAGCGTCCGTCTAATGGAGACCCCAGTCGAGGTGGTAGCATTTCCTAAACCAGCCATCAAGTCGATGGTCCAAACGTGTTTCATAGATTTCTTCGCCTTTCGCGACCCTTGACTGTAGATGTCGGGGCATGGGTTGGGCCCGCAACAGGGCGATCCCTCATCTTGCCGACTTACCCTCGACATGCCTTTAAATCTCATGCTGCTCCCGTCAATACCAAGGATTTTTCTCTTTTCTCTTTAGTTGTTGTACGTTTATCTTTGGGATCATATTGTTTTCCGTTCTCTTCCATTTTTCGTTTACTTCTATTTTCAGTCTTACCATAATATTCTAAGGCTAGTCCTACCAGCGCGAGTCGCTTATTGCTATATACGCTCTCTACGAACGATTTTTTCTTCTATTTTAGAAAGTCAGGTATCTCATTAAAAACCGCCAAAATGCAATTCTCTACCGCTGCTCTTTTCGCCCTGATGGGTGTCGCTTCCGCGCAAAAGGTGTGGGTTATCTCGGTTGGCTCCACGAACGGCACTCTTGCCTTCTCCCCCGACAACGTTAAGGCGGATGTTGGAGACATGGTCCAGTTCCAATTCCGAGGTGGCAACCACAGCGTAGTCCAGTCCAACTTCGACAACCCTTGCTCGCCCATCTCAGAACACACCAACATGACCGGTATGTTCTCGGGTTACCAACCCGTAGCTGCCAGCCAGGCTATGGGCATGATCCCCACCTACACCATGATGGTGGCAGCCAAGACTCCTATGTGGTTCTACTGCTCTCAGGGCAAGCATTGCCAGGCCGGAATGACCCTGGTTATCAACGAGAAGTAAGTCATCGTCAGTAACTAAAGTTGAAAACTAGTGTCTAACATGATAAACAGCACATCTGCCAACGCCACCCGAAGCTTGGCCAACTTCAAGGCTCTAGCTGCTAAGGCTACCTCCAACACTGCGCCTAGCACTATTACCTCTGGAAACGGTACCACGTCAGGCACTACCCCCTCCGGTTCTTCGGGCTCCGGCTCTGGATCTACTTCCGGTTCCGATTCGAACTCTGGCAGTGGATCTGGCAGCAGCGGATCTGGCACCGCAAGCGGAACTACTTCCAGCGGCACTGCCATACCAACTGCTGCTGCCACCATGGTCGGCGTCTCGAGCTCGATGGGTCTCTTGGGTCTTGTTGCCGCTCTCTTCATGCTATGATTGGACTGTGCTTGGTCTTCTAGTATATAACACTCATTCTATGTGTCTTATCAGACCATAGCATTCCTTAATGACGGGGGAAGCAGAGCACGCCGTGTGCGGCATCCGTTCACTTTCGGGAGGGGTCTAATTGCGAATGAAAGAAGAAAGTCCCGAGAAGAGATGGACGGGTGTTCTAACCTATTGCATGGGTCAGTTCTCGCGCCGAATTTTTGGTGTGTGCCGTTGCGGATCTTAGAAAGGGGAAACGTATATATATGATATGTATTTTGGATTCTTTATGCCCGGGGGGCTTGACAGCGGGTTCGGTTTTTGCATGATTTTGTGCAGTTAGATGAGATGACCTGGCTTTTTTGAATAATATACCCATTGATCCCAATGAGAATTAATTCATCCGATATTATGAATGTATGTCTCCTAGACTTGAGTTGCTTGACTAGTCGCCTCTTCCATTCTTTCGTACGAGGCACGGGAGCGTTGTGTACTGTGGTAGAGAAGTGCTACGATACTCGAGCACCCAACCTACGTATACTACCTACTCATAGTGTATGTCATGTCACGTCACAATACACAGAGGCTCGGTAGTATCAGTATGTTCCAGCCGTAATCCATTTCTATACTTTATATCACGGCAATTCGCTTTTCCAAAATACACTCCCGCATAGGTACAGTACTTCATCACTCCTCCGAACCGGGAATCTTCCTCGGCTTCCTGCCCTTGGCGGCCTGCTCGCACAGCTTCTTGCGCGGCTCCTTGTCCAGCCAGTTCTTGTCCTTCTTGACGTACCCGACCTTCGGATACTTGGGGCTGTTCTCGAAGAACTTGACCCAGTGCAGCAGCGCCTCGTGCACCTTGTCTCGCGCCTCCGCCCGCTCCTTCGCCTTCAGCTCCGCCAGCTCGCTCGCGCTGAAGTGCGCGTCCACCGCCGCGTCGTCGAGAGGCAGGTACATGTCCTCGACGCCGCGCAGGTCCGGCGTCCGGTCCTCCGCGAAACACCCCGTCACGTAGGACCGCGCGGCGTCGGCGCCTGCGAAGAACCGGTAGGAGCCCCCCGGCCCGTACGTCCGCGCGTTGGAGCTGACGTCGTAGACGGACCCGTTGATGGCCAGGTAGATGGGCTTCTCGGGGTCGGTGCCGTCGAAGGTGGCGAGCTCGGCGGGGGTTAGGTAGATGGGACCTTTCTGTAACAAGGGATTAGGTGTTAGACCACATACCTAAACTCCTAGATGAATAGAGTGGTAGATTAGGGGCTGTACGTACTAATTGGGCCTTCCACCAGTCCAGCTGCATGTACTTGGGCGGCGCGCGCAGGCTCCAGGTGAAGGACTCGCCGCCGGAGACCAGGTAGCTGAGGCCGCAGGAGGCGAGGGCCAGGAAGGAGAGCACGCGCAGGATGTCGATCCACGGGCTGTACCCCTCCTCCTCGTCGAGCAACTCCTTGGTCGACGGCTTGGGCTTGCGCGTGGTGGTGCTGGGCTGGAGGGGCACCGGCGTATCCGACTCTTCGTCCGTGTCGAGCTCGACGATCCGCGGCACCGGCTCTTCCTTCTTGCCCTTGCGCTGCCGTACTTCGGCCATGGTGTTCGGCGCTGGCTTTCTATTTCTACGTGGGAATTCGATGTGGTATTACAGAAGAATATATATAATGTACATGTAATAGTATAAACACAATAAGTGTAAGCAATTTAGAAAGAAGGCCAGGGGCAACGGAAAGTAAAGTAAAGCAAGGTGGCCTTGTGCACAGCACAGCACAACACAGCACAGCTCGGAGTGCTCGTATAATTTGTTCGTATAATTGCTCTTAGGTACCTAACTTGGTTCACTTCGGCGGAAGCTGTACGCTCCGCGAATTGCGAATCGGTGGGCTGTGGTTGGCGGGATGGAACAGCTCTGAAGCTCGCCAAGTCCGGGGATTCCTTATGCACGAAGGGTACCAAAGTATTGGTTCTCACTAGCCACAATGTGGCTTGAATATTGGAGGCCGGTCCGGATATTGGAGATTTTTGGAGATATCAGATCTCTAAAGTTCGAGATTAAATGTTGGTTACACTATCAACGCTCTCTTACATCACAACTTAGCTTGGCCCTATACCAGCGTGGCTTCTCTACACCCTCACGCTCGTCGTTATTACGTATTCTCGGAATGGACGAGAAGGAGCTGAGAGGCTCGGGCCGGCCCGGCCCAAGTGAGGAGGGTCGCAATTCGGCAGCCACCTACTCAGACGACGAACCGATCACTGAGGTCGTTGTAACGTCGTGATAATAATCATGCCAGATCCCACCCCTTCTTAGGTCACCAATGTATATAACCGAGGATAGTGGCATCCTACATAGTACATTGCCGGTTTCTTGTTTCCCCTGGTTACACCGTTTTGCTTTTTTTCTTGATCTCGCCCATCTATATTTGTAAGATGTGGTTTTCACGAAGACCTTTCGCTATCGTCGGGTCAGATATCATGCCAGCGTCGCTGAACTCGCACCGGCTTTCTCTCGCCTTTCGGCGACTACCTAGGTAGGCCGAGACTGCCCCTCATCGTGACTTAATCAGCGCCAGGTCAGTATGGAAACTTTAGATGTTGCCGACAGCCAGCTATATATATAAGGGAAAGGTAGCCCAAGAGGTAGGAGTTCCCACTCTTGAAGAGTAAATCAAGGCATAGTACCGATACGATCTTTGAATACACACATATCATCAGACGATCACAAAATGACTTCCTCTACAATGAAAGCCGTAGGCGTAACCGAATACGGCCCCATCGAGAACTTACAACCAAGGGAGGTTCCCAGACCACCGAAGCCAACCGGTCGACAGATGCTGGTTCAGGTGAAGGCCATCTCAGTCAACCCCATCGATATCAAAGTCCGCGGCGGTGTCTACGATGACCCACCTGACTACTACGAGCGAGTCAAGCCGCTTATGGAAGAGTCACCTCACTTCCACATTATCGGCTACGACGGCGCTGGCATCGTCCTCGAGACGGGGCCTGACGTGAAATACTTCCAGCCCGGCGATGAAGTCTACTACTTAGCACCCCCTTCGAGGCAAGGCACATATGCCGAAGAGGTGATAGTGGACGAGCGTCACGTCGGCCATAAACCCAAGTCACTTGACTTCGTCCAAGCGGCGGCGATGCCCCTAACCTACGGCACTGCGTACGAGTCTCTAGTCGATCGACTAGAGATCAAGGAGGGCGAAAAAGCCGGGATTCTGATCATCAACGGCGGCGGCGGCATGGGATCCGTGGCCTCGCAAATCGCTAGACACGTCTTGAAGCTACCCGTCGTCATCACCACAGCCTCACGACCAGAAACCGTCGAGTTCTCCAAGAAGATGGGCGCGACGCACGTCCTCAACCACCGCCAGGACATCGTCAAGCAATTCCACGAGCTCGACTTGCCCGCGGACGTGCCGCTCAAGTACGCGTTCCTCACGTCGCGCACGGAGCAGTACCTCGCGCCCATCGCGGACATACTGGCGCCGTTCGGCAAGGTGTGCAGCATCGTGCAGGCGCGGTTCGACATGTACGGGTCGCAGATGATGAGCAAGTCGCTGGCGTTCGTCTGGTGCTGGATCGGCACGGGGCCGTACCACGGGTATTATAATGATCACCAGGAGAAGCACCACGACTGGTACGAGGACCTGAGCAGGCGCGTGGACCGCGGCGAGGTCCAGTGCCACCTGATGAGGAGGCTGCGGGCGACGGCGGAGGGCATCCGGGAGGCGCATGGACTCATAGAGGAGGGCAAGATGGTGGGGAAGCTGGCGCTGGGGGTGGATGAGGGGGCTTTTGCTTGAGGTGAGATTTGGGCTTGGGAGGTTTCATTTTGTGTGTATTTTTCATGTTTGATGGATAATTGTCAAGTTCTTAATGTGTAATGCTTTCATGATCCGCTCTACTGAACGAGACACTGATCGCCTTGAGAACAAAACGATGTTGTGAGGATTACTGCTTGCTAGTAAGGTATAAATCAACTTGATCGTCAATGTTCATGCTTGGGATAGAATTATAGGAATATCAACATGGAATTAAATGAAAAAAATAAGATTTCATCGTCATTCTATCTGAGGTTGTATGAATTATTGTTATGAAATCCGATACCTGAGGTACGTACCTTGTTCTGGTTAATTGGGTTAAATTAATCACGTGATGCCCCGCAGCTCAAGTCCATTGATTTGCCGACTCGCCAGCTGACACCGTCTGAAGGCACCTAGCTCTCGCACTAAATCGAGCCCTAGCGCACCAATTCACCAATTCTACCCACGAATTTTGATTCGGCTGCACCCGACCAAAATTTCACGTTCCCATCTTAAACTTCAAGCAGTGCAGTGGAATTTCGCGACAACCTCCCCACCAACCACCAACAAAACATTCGACCTTCTCTTCAATACCAATCTTCCCGCCAGAAACGCCAGAACACAGCCAACATGTCTGACAGCGGCGAGATCGAGGTCGAATCCGCCACCTACCAGGTCCTTCCCAAGGACGTCACCTCCGAGATTGGTAGCATCAAGCTGTTCAACCGATGTACGTTCTCTCTCTCACTTCACCTCATACCAATTCACCGATCGCACGAACATGGAAACTAATTATTTTACTAGGGAGCTACGAGGATGTTGAGATTCGCGACATCTCGTTGACGTAAGTCCCCCATTCGAACCATTTAATCGCTTCACATCAATTCGAAACATTTCGAGCTCCAGCGACAACATCAACCTCTACTTTGCTCGAATACAAAATACACAAATACACAGGAAAACATAAGAGATGGAGCGACAGGCTAACAGACCAATTCTAGCGACTACATCCAGATCCGATCCCCCGTCTACATCCCCCATTCCGCCGGTCGATATGCCGCGAAGCGATTCCGCAAGGCCAACTGCCCCATCATCGAGCGACTGACCAACTCGCTCATGATGCACGGCCGCAACAACGGAAAGAAGCTGATGGCTGTCCGCATCGTCGCCCACTCCTTCGAGATCGTAAGTTTTATTGGAATATATAAATAATATATAAATTGTATGGAAGACTAATAAAAAACAGATCCACCTCATGACCGACCAGAACCCCATCCAGATTGCCGTCGACGCCATCGTCAACTGCGGACCCCGAGAAGACAGCACCCGTATCGGTTCCGCCGGTACCGTCCGACGACAGGCCGTCGATGTGTCGCCTCTCCGACGAGTCAACCAAGCCATCGCCCTGCTCACCACCGGTGCCCGCGAGGCTTCCTTCCGCAACGTCAAGTCCATCGCCGAGTGCCTGGCTGAGGAGCTGATCAACGCTGCCAAGGGAAGCAGTAACTCGTACGCGATCAAGAAGAAGGACGAGCTGGAGCGTGTCGCCAAGAGCAACCGATAAGCGGTCGGTCTTGTTTCAGGGTTTTCTTCGGCGTGGACGACTACAGTATCTGGGCATTATTCACTCTGCATTTGTTGCGTTTCTGGCTCAGGAGGGATGCGGTTCCATGGCATAAGCTAGTCACTCATAGGGTCATTCAATGAAAAGGCTCTACCCGTGAGGGTAAAAAATATCATGAACTGAATAAGAAATGGCTCCCGGAAAAAAGGAATGCTGGTGTTCATAGGAATCGTGATATTGCAGTCTCAATGGTAATAAGGAATTGAGAATAAAAATTGGTCATACTTGACCTGGTATCATCGTAATGACATGCAACGGCAGTCGGTGCTAATAATAGCTACACCTCTAACAATACCTACACAGCTTTGATGTCCGCACCCGCCGGTAACGCCGAATAAAAATAAGCAGCCCAGGTCATTTTTCGTAAAATCATACTTTTGGGTTCACCTCCTTGATGTGTAGTCGTTGAAACATGCCTACGTGCGGAATGCCCTCCTCGTACCATTTGCCCATGCCCTCGTCGACCTTGAACCCCCACTTCTCGTAGACGTTGGCGACGCGCTCCTGGGCGTGGCAGCAGACGAGGCCGTTCCACTTGGGGATGTCGCCGATAGCGCCGATCTTCAACTGGTCCATGCCGAGCTCGGTGACGCTGGGGTTGAAGAAGGCCGGGTTGTGCTCGAGCCACTGCTTGGCGGCGCGCCACAGCTGGCTCGCGATGCGGTGGCCCCGGAACTCGGCCACCACCGCCACCCGCCCCAGCTTGACGTACGGCTCCTTGCCGTCGTGGTACGTCGTCGGCGCGTCCGCGCCGTACGGCAGCGTCGACGTCTGCCGCGCCGCGTCCACCGACGTCAACGTGCGGGCGCGGGGTCTGGCGGCTTTCTTCGCCTTGTCGTTGCTGTCGTCGGATGATGATGATGGTGGCGACGACGACGACGACGACGGCTCCTGCAGCACGTTGCCGACGTAGCGGGCGCCCGGCGGCGGGTGCGGCGGGTGCGGGAAGGGCACCACGCGCAGGGTGCCGATGGGCATGCTGCGCGTCTCGGAGCGCCGCGGCTTCAGCACCTCGCCCGTGCGCGGGTCCCGCTGCTCCGGCGACGTCGTGCGGTTCACGCTCGCGTACGTCACCCAGTGGCAGCTGCGCGCGTCGTCCACGTCGTACTCGCAGGGCAGCGGCGTGCCTTGCTCCCCGACGAAGACGGCTTCGCGGACTTCCACTGTAGTCTGTCAGTATCTTGATTATAGATAGCTGTTGGTAAGGGAAGGTAAGGGAAGGAGTGGGTTCTGAGCACGTACTGGCATCCAGGAATACCTGCGGGATGTGCGCCGCTTGCTGGTCGTGGGGCTTCGTTGGGTCGTACCCGTCGAGCCTGCTAGGCTCGAGGTGCGAGATGAACGGCGTGCCCATTGTGACCGTGAAGGTGTAGGTGTATGGCGGTGAATGAGTGGTGAGAGGAGGTATGTGAGATTCAAGAAGCAGGCTTATCCCGGAGATACGATGATCTCCCGCTATTCTTACAGACAAGATCGAATAAGAGCTTGAATTCGGGTGTTTGGTTGTTTGATCTACTGGCAAAACGAAAGAAATCAAGTATAACTTTTCTTGGCTACTGAAAACAGGCAGCTAAGTGTAGGTATGTAGTTGATAGATGTTCTGTTCTTACTACCTACGTAGGCACTTGCCACGGCCCGACGCATACGACTAGGAACAATCCAGGGGTAAACGTAATTTCTGTTACTAATGAGGAGACTCGCATCATGGGGCCCCAAATATAATGCGGGTGAGGTGGTTTTTCTGCGTCAAAGTGAAACGATGATCTTCGCCAAGGTGAATTAAGGTTGAGTCATCCGGGGAGAAGAAAGGTGGTGAAGGCGCAAGGGGCTGAACGGGTTGCGGTTGGTCGAAATTGTACTTGTACGGTGTACCTACATAGCTGAGGTGTGTAGGTGGCGGTGGCTACGGAGCCGAGGGGAGGTCCCCACACCGGCGCGAATCAGATTTCCCCATCCGAACCGGCGGAGCTTACGCCGAAGCTGGCCGATGAGGAACTGGAGTTACGCCTATACGCTCATTTTCCACCGGCGCTTATTGGGAAGACAGGTACCTAAGGCTCTACTACGTAATGATTCATGTCATCTACTTATTTAATTGCTTGCTTGTACATATCAAACATGAACGCATGCCAGCCCGAGAGAATGAAAACGACTACTTGAGACCGCCACTCAGCAAGATACTCTGGCCGGTCAGGTACCCCGTCTTGCATATCATTGTAACAACATTTGCGCACTCCTGCGGAGTCCCCAGCCGACCCACGGGAATATTCTTGACGTCGCCCGGCGTGCCCTCGACGAACTTCTTGTCGGGAATCATGCCGGTCTCTCCAATCATGGCCGGCGCCACGTCGTTCACGGTGATGCCAAATTTCGCGTGCTTCATGGCCAGGTTCTTCATCATGCCCGTCAAACCGGCTTTCGAAGCGGCGTAGTGGCAGGCGTTGATGCCGCCGCCCTGAGCGGCGATCGACGAGATGAAGATGATGCGCCCCCACTGCTGAGCCTCCATGTACGGAATGCTTAGTTTGGTAAGGAGGAAAGACGCTCGTAGATTTATGTTGAGGGTGTGGTCAAACTCTTCTATTTCCACGTCCAAGATGCCATCGCGTCTCTTCCCGTGCCCGGCGTTCGAAACCAGGATATCTGGGCCGTCTTGGTTGTGTTTCTCTTTGATCGAAGAAAAGAGTTGTTCGATGTCTTCAGCAGAGCCTGTGTCAACTTTATGGGTGGTGATGAAGACGCCTTCACCGTTTAATGGATCAAGTTCTCGAGCTAGACGAATCACCGGTTCTGGATTGCTGAAATATGTTAAAGCAAGGTGGGCGCCTTGAGCCCACAGGTCTCGAGCGCAAGCAGCTCCGATTCTATCAAGCGTCAACAACACTACTACTGGAGACGATCTGGATCTGACAACGGGCGGCATTCGCATACCCTCCAGAAGCACCTGTTATAAGGGCTAGTCGCCCCCTAATATTATTATCGACCACAGGCATTGTAGGGGTGAATAAGCGAAGGCTGTCAATAGGAATATGTACCTATGTAGATTCAGGGTATCACTATGTTCAAGGTGCAACATGAGGCATATGTACATGTACTCCTCCGTACCTCACCCGACAAGCCGTCCGACGCGGGGCATGCATGTGGAGAGCCCTAGAGTCAAGCCACAGGTATCATCCCTGGAAGGACCATTATGGATCCATATTTAGTTATCGAGCCAATCAAGTCTCTATCAGTGGCTTTTGCACAAAAGACCAGCCACGGACAGGGGTTAATTTCAACAAGTTGTCCTCTTCGAGTAGAAAATAAGGTTGGCAAAGCTTGTACGGTGAGGTCAGAAGCTCAGGTGGCTGCTGGGAACAGATGGCATTCATTCATTCATAAATTGAGGCCAGATTCTAATAAGCTTCTAACTATTTTATACAAAAGCAAGGGGGCTGGAGCCTCAAATTTCAGAGAGTTGCATTGTGTTCATTTCATATCCACGCAAACCATTCTTCTGATTTGGTTGCTTCACATACACATCCTCGAGCAGCTGGCCTCTATTTTCTAAGGGCGAGCTTTTCGCCAATCACCCCTCCTCAATCCCGCCCAACATGGCGCACACATTCTCCCCTCGATCAATACTACTATGCGTAGTCTTCTTTTTCTCTACCAACGTCCTCGCCATATCTGCTGTCCTCGGCATTGACCTCGGCACCGAGTACATAAAAGCTACCCTCGTCAAACCCGGTATACCCCTCGAGATCGTCCTAACCAAAGACTCTCGAAGAAAAGAGACCTCCGCAGTCGCATTCAAACCCTCACAGAATGCCCCGAAGAGCGGCTCGTATCCCGAGAGACTCTATGGCTCAGATGCCATAGCTCTGGCTGCTCGATTCCCCAACGATGTATATCCTAACCTCAAGACCCTTCTTGGTCTTTCCACGGACGACTCGATCGTAAAGGAGTACGCTGCGAGACACCCGGCTCTACAGTTGGAAGCGCATAAGACTCGTGGTACAGCTGCGTTCAAGAGCAAGGCTACCGACAAGGAAGATGCATGGATGGTGGAAGAATTGCTGGCGATGGAGCTCCAGAGCGTACAGCGCAATGCGGAAGCTTTAGCTGGCCCTGATGGCAACGTCCGATCCGTGGTTATTACCGTCCCACCATTCTATACCGTCGAGGAGAAGCGCGCCGTACAGTTGGCTGCTGAGCTTGTTGGTCTCAAGGTTCTGTCATTGATTAGTGACGGCCTTGCTGTTGGGTTGAACTACGCTACGAGCCGAACGTTCCCCATCATCAACGAAGGAGGCAAGCCCGAGTACCACATGGTGTTTGACATGGGTGCTGGATCCACCAAAGCAACCGTCATGAAGTTCCAAGGCCGAAATGTTAAGGACATCGGCAAATTCAACAAGACGGTTCAGGAAGTACAAGTTGTCGGAAGCAGCTGGGATAGGACCCTAGGCGGCGATGCTCTCAACTACCTGATTGTGGACGACATGATCTCCAAGTTTGTCGAGACTGCTGCGGCGAAGAAGGCCTCCGTGACAGTGGAGGGCGTCAAGGGGCACGGACGAGCCATGGCGAAGCTTTTGAAGGACGCTGAGAGGCTAAGACATGTTCTTAGCGCCAACACCGAGACTGGTACTAGTTTTGAGGGTCTTTACGATGACATCGACTTCAAGTACAAGATCAACCGAGCAGACTTCGAGAAGATGGCCGAGGCGCATGCTGAAAGAGTTGGCGCCACCCTTCAGAAGGCCTTAAATGTAGCCGAGCTAGACATCAAGCAGCTTGACTCTATCATCCTTCATGGTGGCTCTTCGCGAACGCCTTTCGTTCAGAAGCAGCTTGAGAAAATTGCAGGAGGCGATAAGCTCCGCAGCAACGTCAACTCGGACGAAGCAGCGGTATTTGGAGCCGCCTTCCGAGCTGCAGAACTTAGCGCCGGTTTCCGAGTCAAGGAGATCAGAATCTCTGACGGTTCATTCTACTCAGCTGGAATGAAGTGGACAAACCCCCAGGGCAAGCCTCAATCACAGCGACTCTGGACCGAGCGGTCTCTTCTCGGTGCCGTTCCGAAGGAGGTTACTTTCACGAACCAGGAAGATTTCTCGATCCAATTCCATCAGCAGGTGCCCACAACTGAAGGTATAACGGAAATGGAAACAAAAGCTTTGGTTACGAAGAATTTGACAGCTACTGTCGCTTCCCTGGTCGAGAGAGGTTGCTCGCAACCGGAAATCCAGCTCAAGGTTAAGCTACGGCTTGGAATTGAAGATGGCGAAGTGGAAGTTGAGAGGGCAGCCGTGGAGTGCGAAGCAGAAGTACAAGAGAAGGGATCAGTCATGGATGGCGTCAAGAATCTCTTCGGCTTCGGAAAGGATAAGGACCAGCAGCCCCTGAAAGAGGGCGAACAGAGTGCTGATGGCGAGGCGTCTGAGAGTGTCTCAACTACTGCATCGACTGAGACTGCAACAACTTCTGTTGATTCTAGCACTACTTCGACAACCGCAACTTCTTCGGCAGATGCCGAGTCCGCAGAGAGCAGCCTCGTCCCAAAGAAGAAGCAACTAGTCGCGGTTCCAATTAGCTTTGTTGTAGAGAAACAGGGCATTCCGGCTCTACCGAAAGCAGATCTCACTAAGGCAAAGGACCGTATCAAGGCGTTTGAAGCTTCCGATAAATCTCGACGATTGAGAGAAGAAGCCCTAAACCAACTTGAAGGTTTCACCTACAAGGTCAGAGATCTACTAGACACGGAATCTTTCGTAGCTGCCTCTACTGAAGCGGAGCGAGCCAAGCTAGAGAAGAAGGCTAGTGAAGCGAGTGATTGGCTCTACGATGATGGAGCTGATGCGCCCCGTGAAGAACTCAAGTCTAAGCTCAAGGGACTCAAAGATATTGTTTCTCCTGTCGAGAAGAGAATCGAGGAGTCCCGGAAGAGACCGGAGATGGTTAAGAGCTTGAAGGATGCACTAGGCCAGACTACTAATTTTATTGATACTATCAAGGGTAAAATTGCTGAAGCAGACGCATATATGTCTTCTCTCAGTGCTAGTGCTTCTGCCACGAGCGAATCAAGCTCCACTGTTACCCCTGCTCCTTCAAAGGACGCCGAGTTCGATGGTCTTGAGGATGAGGAAGCCTCGACTACGACGACTACGACCGCTGAGAACCGTGGTCCAACACCGCCCCTATACACTCTTGATGATCTGACAGAGATCACAAAGCTTTCCACGTCTATTATAGACTGGCTTGAGAAGAAGCTTGCGGAACAAGAAAAGCTTCCCGAAACTGCCGATCCCGTGCTACTAGCCAAGGACATCCAAGAAAAAACTAAGAAGCTCGAGAAGGCAGGCATGGATCTAGCCATGAAGAGTGCTAAGAACTTCGATAAAACAGGCAAGAAGAAGGGTGGCTCGAAGAAGTCAAGCAAGTCCAAGACCAAGAAGGTCTCTACCAAGACGGATAGCGACGGGTCGGAGCCGACAGTAGACGGGGAGAACTACATCAAGTTCGGGGAGGACGGCAAGGGCCCGTCGGCGGAAGAGATCGAGGAGATGATCAGACGCCTACAAAAGGAGCAACAAGAAAAGGGGGAGCCTAGGACGAAGCACGATGAGCTGTAATCTATAATATAGAGCTGCAGATAGATATTTGACGAATAACATGACAGAGCGGCGAGAGCCATGAATCCTGATTATGATTATCAAGTGGTAGTTCTATCCCATGTTCTTCTTTCGATCTCTAGAGCAGGGGTCATTGATTTACATCTTACCAAGATCAAGGCTACATGCCCTTGCATGTCTTTCCCGCGGAAGGGTATTCCATGCATATGTGTAACCTTTTAAGTACGTATGTCTGTCTTCCCGTTGGAGGATAATCGGCTCGCTGTAGCTACATGTACTTGCTCGTACAAGACTCTGCCCCGGTTTGTTCTCTGTAACATTAGACTATGTAGCAAGCCGTTTGTCATGTCTTACGTCGTACGTAACCTGTCTTTCTCCTGAAAAGCCCGTTTGAGAAGACGTAGGCACAGATTGAGCTAGATCAAGGATGAAAACAGGAGAAACGAGTGTTCTATGGAACCTTACCGGGACAGTTCCACATTCTACAAATCCCGAGGTTTGCTTCCGGTGTCTTTCGTGGAATTGCGGCGATAGAATCGGATGAGTATTGTGTCGTAAGTTGACGTAGCGGCGTCCCAACACGAAGAGAATTAAGGGAGGTCGGACGATATATCACAATCGGTGGCTTATAGCGAGATATCTAACATTGTTTGTTTGTTTGCCAGTAGCCAATTTTCCAGACTGTGTACCTCATGTACCTACATTCTATGTCACGTACCCGTACATGCAGTTACGCAAGATTACACACCTCCTTTCACCTTCAACCCAGGAGGCAGCTGCGAGTATCCGCCTTGGCAAGATCATCGACAAATCTAATCTGTCGCTTCCGTTTGAAGTTGAAGAAGTTTAAGGTTTGGGGGCCAGCTGCGAGCAATCGCCCCAAACCTGCAACTCCCACCCATTCGTACCTGCACCTGCCAGGAGACATCTCTCAGGTAACACGTATTAGTGAATACATTCACCTTAGGTACAGATTTTGATGTGCTAGGGTTTGTGGGCTAACATGTAGAGGTAGGTACGCCTGAGCTTGATTAAAACAGGTACATAGGTAATCTCAGAGAAATTATTTGCTCACCTCGAAAACATAACGCGCCCATACCCAATCACTCCTTCACCCACACTCTTTTTATTATAAACCTTTTCCCCTCCAACGCATTTTCTCTTTCATTTTTCTACCCTCTGCTACCCTGCCACAATAGTTCTGACATTCAATTCATCAAAGAACTATTAACATGACGGCCTTCTCCCGTCTCATCGTGGCAGTCGCCTTCTGTCTCTCTCTCCTCACTGTTGTCACCGCGATTCCTTCTCGTGGCCCAATTGGCGGCAAGAAGACGTCCTTCTCTCTTCCCCTAGTCCATGATGCTGATGTCCCCCGACATGGCCCTTCCGAGTATCTCAAGACTCTGAAGAAGTACAAGCTCGAAATTCCCGAGGGCCTGCAACAGGTCGTCGATGCTCACAAGGCCGCTAACAACAAGGCAGTCATTGGAGACCAAACTGGTAAGCCAATCAACGCCCACACTCCTCCAACAAATTAGCATTGACAACTAACTGTGGTATAGGAGGTTCTTCCCAGGCTTCTGCGCATGATGGCGATCTTCAATGGCTCAGCCCTGTCGGCATTGGTTCGCCCCCACAGCAACTGAACTTGGACTTCGACACTGGTTCCTCTGATACGTAAGATAACTCTTCATACATCTAATATGCTGGAATGTTGAACTAACAAAGCGCCACAGTTGGGTCCTCTCGACCGACACGAGCAAGGAAGATGTTGCCGGACAGGTCCTCTGGGACCCAAGCAAGTCGGCCACATCCCACAAGATTCAGAACTGTACTTGGTCCATCGTCTATGGCGACTTCTCCACCTCTGAGGGCATCTGCTACCAGGACACACTCACCATTGGTAACCTCCAGGTTCCCAACATGACAATCGAGTCGGCCACCATCGTGTCGAGCATGTTCACCGAGTCTAAGGCTATGTCTGGTCTCATGGGCTTGGCCTGGCCCTCCATCATCCAGACGATTCCGCCCCAGAAGACTCTTCTCGACTTCCTGCCCGAAATTCTGATCCAGCCTCTGTTCACAGTCGACCTGCGCCACAACAGCAGCGAAGGATCTTTCAACTTTGGATTCCTCAATGACAGCCTCCACAGCGAGGCGCTCTCGTTTGTCGATGTGGATACCGCGGATGGATTCTGGACTGTTTCAAACACCGGCTTTGCCATTGGTGGATCTGATGTCAAGTATCAATTCAACGAAGCGCGTGATGTTATCATTGACACCGGTTCCACTCTGTTCTTCGCCCCTGACGAGGCTGTATCGCAATACTTCGCCGCTGTTCCCGGTGCCAACTATTCATACAGGGAGTATGGATGGCTTCTACCCTGCAACTCTACACCTCCGGACTTCATTTTCGAGCTTGGTGACAAAGCTGGAAACAAGGTCACGGGCACAGTTCCTGGTGCTTACTTTGTGTATGCCCACGCCACCGATGAGTCATGCTACGCCGGTCTGCAATCCCTCGGTAGCTTCGCGGAGATGCAGGGCATTTTTGGTGATGTATTCATCAAGAGCGGCTTCGCCGTCTTCGACATCTGGAACAAGAAGTTTGGTATGGCGCCCAAGCCTCTGAACACCAGCAATGCGAAGTGAGCGACTGGTAACAAGGCATGAGGATGAGGATTGTCATAGCCGAAGCAAGGAAGAGTGAGGGTATTGCTTGCTACGCGACATGTTGTGAGAGATGAATGGTATGAAGTCGTGTTGGCATTTCATTTCTTTGCTGCCATAATTGGCGAGGTTTGTCCGTCTTACCTAAATATCGCAGCAGTTCATGGTGTCTACCCGTATGTAGGTAGCCAATGAATGCATTTGCGTTTTCCCCTAACTCGAGATGGTTTTATGGATTGTGATTTGTGCCTTGCTTCTCCTATCGTGATGAACTTGCTACGTAATCGTGCTAAATTCCTGGTAAGCTCTGGAATTGGTAGCATAGTATGTGCCTCTAGGGCGCTTTAAGGTGCTCTTACCACCCTAGGTACCCTACAGAATTCCTAATCAATAGCTCTTTTCAGGTGAGTATAAATTAGGACCAACTCTTTGTTAACTTTCTAATAAATAGATCCCACGTCTAGTAGTTCCATCCCAAGCACATGGCACAATGCGATTTTGTATATTTCGCATGTGAGCGCGACACGGGATCTAGGGAGCGCACGTGCCCCCTACCAGAAACGAAGATGAAAATAGCCATAAGCCGAGTTGATGTCATAGGGGTTAAGGTCACACAACCCGGTGGGATACTCATGCACCATCGCCAAATACTCATGTGAGGCATATGGCATATGTTTGCCTGCTTACGGACATCCAAGACCGATGATGCGCATCGTCGAGAAGCTTCTAATTTGACAGATGGATACGAAATATCGAGCTGAGAAGGGTAAAACAGGGGACGATGGGCACCCAAGCGATTTAGTTCCCGCGCGCGCGCCAACCCAAGCAGCCTGACAGTCGGCGAACCAGGAGAAACGAGCGAATCGGTCTGTCGAATAGAGTACCCCAGAATGATATTCGGGGCTCTGCAAGAATAAGGGGGTTATTGGTTTACGAGCCGCAACGCAATGTTACGCGATGCATGAAAGTAGGGGAGATTAAAGTTAGCTGTGTTAGGGTAAGCCGATCCAGGAACATTGCTGGAACCCATTGAAGCATTGTCCGAGTGGAATGATTTGATAGGAGTGCCGATTCATGCGCGGGTTTATTCATAGATATTGTGGTTGTACAGTCATTAATAGTCTTATGCAAGCTATGGCTGCTGCATATGTACATATCTAGTTATGTTATGAAGGTTTAAGATGAGGTATCTACTACGTTTATTAGTGGCCTGCCTCCTATCTGTTAGCTGCCGTTAGGACATAGCTTAGCGGGCAGAACGAGGTTAGCAAGGAACGATAGGACGCTACGTCTGGTTTAGTCGGTTGATTTGGATCATCGTTGTTCAAGTTGAAGGGCATGGGACGTATTTGTCTAATGATGAGATCGTCTCGAGATCATCCTCCAAAGCAGCTAGATGCCAAGAAGGTAAATATTACTTACTGCCCAAATACCCGTACACAGGTATGCATCATCGAGTCAGGGTAGAAAAGTGAACTCTATCGACTTTGCTCAGCTCCGATCGAAGAAAGAGTTATAGGCAATTGCGGCTTCTCTTTTTTTATGAATGCATTGCGTTGCTTAAAATTACTTTCCCAAGGCAGTTACACCATCTGGCATCCCATCCCGTATCCTTCTGGGCAGCTGGGTCAGGTACCACAAGGCTCTATTCCTAGTTCCACCGGTTCGCCTGACCCCCCCTTTTCCTTCGGTCCCTTTTTCATAGTCACGTCCCGAGTTTCCTACGACCCGCTTCTTCAATCATTCCCCCACCGCCAACTCCAGCACCTAGCAATAATAATATTAACACCAGCTCTTCTAGCACATCTCCTCCCCCGATAATCCTGAGCTAGACAAGTCGACTTTCTGCAACAACAACAACAATTTCTTCTTCTTCAACGCCCATGTCTCTAAACAACGTCAACTTCTTGCCCAAGATGAACCCCACCGACGAGGAACTCGATCGTGACTGGAAGCCAAATGGCCGCCGCCCACAATCGTGAGTCTCCGACCCGACATTTGATCCCTTCTCTGACCGCACTATCATTAGTGCAGAGGGGGGAACTACACCGCTGGTCAAAATTGTTTGACAAAAGAAGAGAACTGATATTCGTTTCTCTGCAGAACTATTGCCCGCTCTTTCAGCCAAGAGCTGATGGATATCTTCCGAATTGAGAACAGCATTGCCGACCTGGACGAACAGGTAGACAAGCGGTATGTTGAGCATATGCATCCCGATGTTTAGACCCTAGATTTGTTGCCATGCGACCGACGTATGCTGATGCTTGGTTTTCTCCGTCGGCTAGGAAACAACAAGTTACCAGTGGTCAGACCGAATTAGAGGCCCTCGAAGCTAGAATTAAAGAGATGGAAGATCGACTGAAGAAGCAGACACCAGGCCAAGGCGGCTTGAGCCCACGTGCACAACGGCAAGCCCTCGGAGACGCATTCGCCAAGAAAGCATCGCTCGAAAAAGACATAGCGCAGCAACAGCAGAGATCCCGACCAGGAACTGCGAAGCAGGCTCAGCAAGCACCTGGACATGGAGGAGCCATGCCTCCCACTCCCACAGCCAGCGAAGGTGAATACATGCTCGTCAACCATAGTTCCTCTGCTGACGGCGCCGCCGATTCCCGAGCGTTTACTGACTATGTCTTCGTTTCTAAAGATGGTGGTGACCGTGACAACTAAGACGGCAATTACAGATTAAACCAAACTTTTCCCCCGCCCGTGTCCCTCCTAACCGGCTACGACTGATCCCTTCGTCTTGGTTTCCATCCGACTGTCCACCTTTTCTCTTCCGGCGAGAGGTTGGGGGAACCTGCGTAATCAACGACGACAACCCGAACCTGGACAAGCGACCGGTATTTCCTGAGTTGGAGTTTTTGGAAACGCCTATTGGGTGGGACTTCATCTCTGGTTCTGGCATCCGACCGTAAGCGATCCCCCGAACCATACCAACTCCCTCGCCGGGAATGGGGGCAAACGAACCACAATTTTTTTTGGTCTTTTTTACGAATTCCAATCAACAGCTCTCAAGATATCCCCTCGTTTGAAGAAAGACGCGATGACACCGCTTTCCTGTCCGTCCGGCGTTGTAGGCGTCTCATCTTCCATTTCTCATCGACACATTTTCATCTTAGGACCATTTAGTAGTATCACGGAAACGGTGGCGGAGGCGGTTTGTAGGGCCATCCAGGGATGGGGGGAGCGCGATAGTTAGGGATGCACGAGCGTTGCGAAGACGGCTCGTCCATAGCATTTTGGCATGGCATTGTGTTTTTTTGATGTTGTGTTGTTGCTGTCTGAGAGTAAGAGTTGAGAGTTGGGAGAAGTCGCCCCTGGTGCTTAATGGCGGGAGCGGGAGAGAAGAAGTGACTTCAACGTGAGCTCCTGGGTGTCATGCGTTGGCGGTCCGGCTTGCCAGATGAGTATCATTGTACATAGCTGCCTCTTAGCATTTGGGGAGGGCCGTTAATGCATCCTGGATACACTTTGCCTGCTGGTCTTGATTTGTGTTTTGTGATGTGCCGAATACCTAGCATCTTTTCTTATGCTTCTACATGGTAAATTGATACTGATAGGAATTAGTGTAGGTTAGTAAGAGTTGGACTCCCTCAAGGTATGCTCGTATGGTCCCGTGGCGCTTTTGTCACATGTCAACTTTGGCATTCTGGTCCACGTGGAAATAGTAGAGCTCTTATAACCGTTATCTGTATGTAGGTAGGTAGGTAGCTCAGCACACGACTCAAGCCTATCAAGACTATCTAGGTACATAGGTAGTTAGTCTAATTCTAGGATGTAAGTCTGGAATATTCTCATTACAGATGGTTGATAGGTATTAATACAATTCTTCTTTCTACTGGTTATTGTAATGATATACTTGGGCAACATTCGTCGTCTTGATACTCTGGTTTGGCAGCTACTAACTTCTAAGAGCTGCAGTGACGGATTGTTTGACACAATGCCTTTTATCGTTCATTACATTAAATGTACATAAACTATCCATGCCTTTAAGGCTTATCTATTTACAAATATGTCTTCTGCATAAAATACTTCGTATGGAGAGACTGTAATATCATCTCACAGAAACGAATTAGACATGTATGCAATTACTTGAGTCTAAATTCAGCTATCCAGTGCGTCGAGGTAACTGACTTTTGCATGCGTGCAGCTGTCGCGCAGGTTGTTTCCTCTTCGTTTAGGTACCTACCTCTAGTAAGAAACTTAATGCGAGCACAGACCGTATGCGCTAACTCAATGTTTTAGAGGCATTCGAGCGCCCCGGATTCCGCATTCCAACCCACCCACTCTGCCACTCCAATTATCAATCTGGCAACATTGGGCGATCCCATCTCACGAATCAAACACCGTGGTAGCACTGCTATCTGCGGATTCCCTAACACACCTATTCCCAATCACGTGATTTAGTCGCAACGACAAGGACTGGTGAAAATTATTCAACGCGAATACCCTCATCAGAAATCGGCCTTAATCATCGCGATTCCGCCATTTTAGTGGTCGGAGTTGTCTCGAACGACTTCTACGATCATTTCTCAACTATTTCGTACGCGTCATTCTGGTGATTTCCCGGTCGCAACGACCCGGGAAGGCGCCTTGGAGCTTGCTGATCGTGATACCAGATCGTGGCGCCGATTCATCTTCTACAGCGACGCGACGGTCCCCTCGACCACGGCCGAGGTGGATTTGGTGGCATGAATCATCATCCTCCTGCCTATACTCCTCTCGAAGCCTTTGCTTTATTCCAAGAGCTAAACCGAAACTTCCAAAACGGCCTGGTCATCGGCACCTTTAGTCGCATCTCCGACACGCTCAAGCATACGCCCATAATCTACGAGCAAGATGGATATGATGCCGGGCGATTGAGCCCTGACTCTCTTCAGAACTTTGCGCTACAGATACTACGGGAGGAGAAGAGACTGGACGGAGAAGCTGCAGCAGCTGATAAGAACATCGCTAGTCTGTCACCAAATTCTAGGAAGAGGAAGTTTCAGAGTCCGCCGCTGCCAACCTTTCAGGAAGCTCTCGAGCAAAAGGACAAGCTCCCGAACCTCGTAGAGAAGCTCTACAATCGATTCCGCGATGACATGATAAGGCTGATTAGGGAGGATGAAAGGCGCTACGACGACATTCAACGCGAAATCTCCGAGATCGAACGAGGTGAATGGGACGATAGGCTTCGCTTGGAGAAACAGGCGGAACTTAGGAAGAATGGGGTTTCTAATGCCGGTGACGGAATACCTGCGAAACCGGAAGCGCCGGTAGTTCCAGCTCCAATTCCAGCTTCAGTGCGAACACCAACTCCGGTGCCGACGCCGACGCCCACACCGACGCGAGTACAGGCACCAACACCAATTCCAGTTCCGCCCAAGGTCCCCGAGCCCGTGAAGAAGATCGAGCCATCCCATGTTCCTCACCCGTCACAGGAGAAGAAGGCTGTACAACCCATACCGCCACCCCAACCACCGACACCGACCCCGAGAACCTCTATCGAAGCACGGCATGTTACTCCTGATACCAGGTCGCAAGAGCCAGTCCGACCTATAACCAGTGCGGTGCCGGTTCTGCAACATCCGCAAGCTGTTCAACCATATCCGGCACGTCCGGGTTCTGCACCACCTCCACCACCTGTTACAGATGGCTTACAACGACCTGAGGGTATACCTAAGGGTAGAAGTCCTGCACCAGTTCAATCTAATCAATCTCATAATCCTGCTCCTGTTCCGGCCTTAAAATGGGAGCCACCATATCAACCGCCACATCCTTCTCCTCATCCTCATATTCCGCATCAACCTTCTCCTCAGCCTTCTCACCCTGCTCATCAACCTACACCTCCGCCTCCGCCACAACTGCAACCGCAACCGCAACATCAACCGCCTCATCAAACACCCGTCCCATCTCCCCGGCCACCCTACGGCGCAGGTGTCACAAGACCCCCGACATATCCTTCTCATTCTCCTCCTGGCCACCCTCAGTTCCCGCAGAACTACGTGGGTGGCAGGCAAACTCCTGGACAGTATGCCCAGCCGCCTCGCCCTCCCGTTCAAGGAGCTGCGCCAGCGTCCCCCTCTGTGCTTTTACCTCCACAGAATGCTGGTCAAATACCACCTTCGCTCCAATCCTTACCTCTCAATGCAACTCCCGATGGCGCAGGACAGCAAGCCCAACCGCAGCGTTCCACTCCCCTTCCTGCGACGAGCTCGCCAGGTCCTATTGTGGGACCGAGACCTTATGTCCAGCATCCAGGTCAGCACGTACCGACAGCTCAGACGCCCGTTCGGCCACCTGCTGCCTTATCAACCACTCACTCAACTGCCGGTTCTGTAAAGCCTCCCGTGCCACCGGCTCAGTGGACACAACCTCCTGTCCCACCTCGGGCTCCTCAGACTCCAGTTCAACCTCCACCAGCGCCTCCACAGAGTCAGCCACAGGCAGTTTCGAGATCCTACAACTCTCCATACTGGAACCACCAGGCTCAAGAGGCACAACCAGCTAAAGCCGCTGCTGGTCAAACCCATCGCCCGCAGGTACCTCAATTACAGACTCCCGCAAACGCCCCTCAAGCTACGCGCTCGTTACCAGTATCTCAAGTACATACACCTGTAGCCGCTTCTCCTCATATCATAAGAGGACTGGCTACGAAATGGGTCGCAACACCAACACCTGCAACGCCGCGAACAGAGAGTATGACTGGTTACTTTGACGTCGAGAGCCCAAGTTTCGAACCCCTCAGCCCTCCTCCCCAAGCAGCCCAGCTACCCAAAACCTCCCCTGTCCATAGCGGAAAGAAGGATATGCGAAAGTCTATAACGAAGTTCGACGGATCAGTCAGCCGACCTAGGGGGCGGCCACGTCTCTCGCAGAAACCAGCTCCCCCAGTACCATCAGAGGAACCCGCGGCGGAACCAGACCTTGCAGGAAGCACCATTAAGAATGAAGAGGCTACTCCTCGAGGGTTGGAAGAAATCGGTGACACGGCGGCGGCGGATGAAAGTGCGCCAAGCCAGGTTCAAACAGGACCAACCCAGCCGTCTAATAAACGCAAGCGTCAAGATAGTCCTCCGAATCGGGCACCGCCCACGCCAGCTACGCATGTTCTATGGACACGTTCATTCAACAAGATTAGTCAATCTGCGCTGGATCAAATCATCAGCCATCGCCACGCTAATATGTTTGCTCATCCCGTCAAGCCGAAGACGGCGCCGGGTTATTTTGAGATCGTGCTTAGGCCGCAGGATCTCAAAGGTATCCAGAAGGCGATCACGGCAGGATCCAAAGCGGCCGCTGCAGCCGTGGCGACGATGACCGACGTCGAATCGAACGCCACCAACATCTGGATCCCCATCTCCGTAGACCTGGTCCCGCCGCGCGGCATCATCAACATCGCGCAGCTGGAGCGGGAGCTGGTGCACATGTTCGCGAACGCCATCATGTACAACCCGGACCCGTACCGGGGGTTCGGGCCGTCGCTCCTGCGCGCGAACCGCCGCGCCGCCGGCGACGACGACGGCGAGGACTACCGCGGCTACGAGGTCGACGAGAACGGCGTCGTCAAGGACACCCGCAGCATGTTCGGCGAGGTCGAGAAGCTCCTCGGCGACCTGCGCAACGAGGTCGAGCGCAACGCGCCGCCGCTCGCCGGCGTGCTGCCGACTTCCGTCAGTCGCAGCGTCAGCGCGGCGGTTGGCGGCGGGGACCGGGACGCTGGTAACGCGGGTGGCGCTGCTGCAGGCGCGGACGACGATGTGGACGAGCTGGCCGGCCCTGCGGTTACGCCGAGCGAGGGGAGTAAGCGCCGCAGGGTCAGGGGCTAGCGGCTGGTGACTTGGACTCGGCTGCGCCCTGCGTGGTGATAGATAGAGAGAGCCCCGAAGTACTGAAGGTGCATGTATACGTGCATTGGAGGAGTGCTTAGGCGCACAGACATGCAAGGCGGACAAGGCAAATCAGTAAAATCAAGCTACGTTGAGAGCTCACGAGCTGACTGGGCCTTGAGGAGGGAAGAAAGGAAGGCAGAGAAAGAGAAAGAGAGAGAAAAAGGGAGAGCCTTTTCGAGTGTATATTCTTGCTCGTATCAAGCCGTAGCATATAACGATGAATGCTCAGGCTGAGGCCTGGTTGGGGCCTTGGCGCTGGTGAAGCAATTTTTAGGTTTTGTGTCTTATGGTGACATGGTGAGATTGTGTGAGATTGTGTGAGGTTATGTGTGGTTACCTGAGTATTGTACATGTATGATATAAATGTTTCATATGACTGAGTATTGTATAATTTTTTTGATGGTTCTGTACCTAGGCTATTCTGCAGGTGTAGGTACTGGAACTTGGGAGTCTACTCCGGCGTTCTGCTGGTTTACGAGTTCTTCTTCGTTGTTCATTTACGTAGGTACCTGGCCGACTTGGACTTTTCTGTGTATAACAGCCCCCTTTTTATAGATGACTTAGGTAATTACTTTCTTTTTGACAGGTGGCTTGTCGAATTCATTCGCAATTATTTATTTAGTTACCTACGCAAGTTAATTTTTTATTATTATTTACTTTTTACATGGAGTTGACCCATTATCAAGCGATAGGGAGGGGGGGGTATAGTAATGTGGCGCAACTTGAAATCTCAGAAAACACAAATTAGACTGATTAACATAGAAATTTTGAGCATTGAAGCTGGCGATTTTTTTCTATAAACATTTTGCAGATGGTTAATATGCATTCGTGTCGTGATGTGTTTGGAATGAACCGCCAGTAGGGTCACTTTTAGGCATATTGGGCGTTGAGTTCAGGGCTGGAGTACTCATGAGGTAGATGTGCTGATATGCAGTAGTTTAACTGCCTCCTAGAGTAGGTAGTGCTTTGAAGAGTCTTTTCAAGATACTCGATCAAAATCCACAGTATGGTAATTAGGTAGCTACATTAATTGCACATCGAATTCTCAAATTTCAAGTTGGATCATTTACCTAGTAGTAGGCCATGGGAAGTTGTCTCCCGGCTACTATTCCTTGAAACGCACGGGCCATATAAACTAGCCCCACATGCACATTCAAATTGTGAGCAGGTACATCACTGAGTAGGTAACGACGACCTTCATTCTTTTATGCAGCTTCTGAGTCTCAATTTTGAGTTGGACTTTGCCTGGATACCTGTACTACCATTATGCATTGTTCCTTTCTTTACCAACATAATTCCTAATAGTGCTGCTGCCTAAATAATATAATTCTCACTTATTCCTTCGTGGTACTTTGGTAGCACTGACCTGCAGCGCGTCTTGACGCGTCACTTGACTAAACTATGGTACCTCGCCGAGTAATTGCGGACTCCGATGATGAGGACGGGGACGATGGCTTAATGAGCCCTGTTAGAGAGCAGGCGATGGATCGTCCAGTAGTAGAGCCACTGAGCCCTGGGATACCAGATACCCACCCACAGACATCCGATTCTACGAATCAGTCGTTCTTTGCCGCTGTCTATGATGAACAGCAGAGTAGGGCGGCTCAAGCTGCTCAACAATCCGATTTAATTGAGCAGATAATTCGCCAGAGCCAGAAGGCGAGCGGAAGCAGTGGCGAGATCTCACTCCCGGCCAAGGGTAAAGGCAGGAAAGAAAATGCTTCATCAGCTACCAGCATTACGTCCCCGGTTGTTTTGAGCAGGCCGAGGAATCATCCGTCACTTCTTAGTGATGACGCAACATGCATCACAACACCGCGAAAAAGCGCACCGGGCGAGTGGGACGTGCCGAGCAGTCCTGGAGACGCGCCCAACTCTGGGGGTACTGGCAGTTCAAGAAAGAAGAATCAAATGTCCTATGGCAAGCGAAGAGGAAGCCAATCAAATGTAGTTGGGAGCTCTGCAGCGGCTGAGATGTTCATGGGAAATGATGGCGCACATGGAGAGACCACCCCAAATGTGGGCACGCAAAATGAGATGCCTCCCCCAAGTAACGGAGTCGAACCTTCTCCGCAGTCCGCAGCAAAAAGAAGAAAGGTCTCGCTTCACGACGCCGCACTTCAAGAGACGTCTACCGTGGCAAACTTCTACATTGCCCAGAGCCACCTCACTACTATGCAGAAGCTTGAATATCAGAGGGTCCACATGCCTAGCTCTCTGAATAACCCCAAGTCAAGTGGGATAGCGACAATCCCATATTCAACGCCTAGCCAGTTTGCGTCTTCTGGACCACCCCTTCCGTGGGAGACAAATCCCGCCGCCGAAATACAGCCTGGGAATTCTAACATCATAGATGTGAGTATAGCTGCATATATATATCGAGTTTAACTAATGGAAATACAGATCACATCTTCTCCAGATGTAATCTCAGGTGGCCATGATTATACTGAGGGAACACAAGCGAGAGCACCGTACGCGGAGACACTTATAATACCGAATGAGGTAGAAGCTCCAACTAAAAGTCCTACAAGAAAGAGTCCCCCGAATAAGAGAAAAAGGAGGCCAAATTCACAAGATGAAGACGAGCTTGCTCAAGATGAATACCAGAGCCCCAAGGCTACAAAGGACCACAAGCGCCGGCGCAGTGAGCAAAAGTCTAAATCGCCAAGTCTACAAGTAGCCAATGAAGATATCGAGTTCATTCCAAATCCACACGAAGAACCTCCTAGGGAAGAAATCCACGATCCCTATGAAATACCAGCGACAGCACCACCTGTCCCTATGGAAGCTTCAGAGCCTAGCCTGGTGGATACCCAACCAGCGCCTCAACCAAAGAAGCGTGGACGCAAGAAAAAGCAACCCGTGAGTGAAGAAGTCATTGGCAGCGAACAGTTTGTTAAGGATCAGACCATCGCTCAAGAACAGGCTACGGTTGATAGTGTACCTGAGCCACAAACTGAACCGGATAAAGCGAAGAAGAAACGAGGTCGCCCTCGGAAGTCAGACACGGCGAACCCCGAAGTGGTGGCAGCTCCTGAGCCCGAGGTCGTCTCTACACCTAAGTCACATGGGGCAGAGATCTCGCGTGATGAACTTGCTTCAGAGCAAACTCCCGTGACTAACGGGAAGTCGAAGACGAAGACGAAGAAGAAGCAGACTAAGAGACAGAAGGGAGAGGACAGTGAAGCACCGATTGATCATACTGTAGACGGAGATGGCGATGCGTCTCCATTGAAAGAAAGAAATAGCAACTCTAGGACACCATCTCAGAAGTCCGGGAGAGCGGGGTCTGTTACCGACTCAGCAGCCAACCAGAACGTGCCACCCGAGCAGCTTAAGCAGCCTCAGGCAAAGGTAACCCCAACTCCTAAGCCTCCCGCTTCGGCTTCCCAATCGCAGACGACGTATCGGGTCGGTCTCAACAAACGTAGCAGGGTACCGTCGCTGCTGAAATCTATCAAGAGATAGGATGATATGAGCTAGTTTAGCTTCACGGAACGCATGTCGCCAGGGCTTATACAGTCTTCCTCTTTAGCTTCGTTGGAGTCCTGGACGCTTTGTCTTGGGGCGCAAGTAGATTCCCGGCGGCTGGGAAGAAAACACAGGAAATAAAAATGACCAAGAACAATTTGTTTATGCCGACTTTATCGCTTCTATCTTATGTACCTCCTCGAAGCATAGACCCCACAAGGCGAGACGGTATAGGCTGATGCGATGCTTTTGCCCCCAAAATTTGACGGTCTTGTGTAACACACCCAAGCAACTCGACTCGATCATTCGCCCATATGAAATTTGACAGGTAGTGTTTTTGGCGGGCTGAGCGTGGATTGGGTAGCTCTGCATGAGCTCTGCATACATCTAGAGCTGGGCAGTGAACAGGAAAAAGGAGGCTGTGTTGGAGACGCCAACCTTATAATTTGAGCTCTCCCCACCGATGTCTTTGCCCATGACAGCCTGGTTCCATTCGCAACTACATAGAGGTATGTAGCAACCACCAGCACTATGGACCCATTTGCGGTAATTGGGCTTGCCAGCAACATTGTCTCTTTCCTAGATTTCGGTTTCAAGCTCGTTTCTACAGCGAAGAGCATTCGTGCATCGTCGTCGGGTGCTAGCGTAGATAACGACGACTTGTCTTTCAGGACACAGCAACTCCAACGGTTGGTTTTAAACTTAAGAGGGCCTCAACCGTTTGATTCCCTTTCAGTTGAAGAACGCTCTCTTCTCCAAGTAGCTGCTCAGTGCGTGGGTGTCTCGGCAGACCTTGAGAAACTACTCGACAAACTGAAGGCCAGAAATCCGAAGTCTAAGAGACAAGCCTTTCGAGCCGCGCTACACAATTGGTGGAGGGAAGATGAGAAGGAAGCTTTAGAGCAGAAGCTAGGTAGTTGCAGGCAGCAGCTGAACGTACAACTTCTTAGCTTAATGAGGTAATACATGACTTAAGAAGATATATTCCGGCTGGTTCTGACCACAAAGTACCGTAGATCCGAATCTTTAGTTCGGTTTCAACAGCTTATCGAAGACGGAAAAGTCAACAGGGATAATCTACAGTCTCTTGCGGAACACATTGAATCTCTCCGTCGGGGTATCAACGTCTCCTACCTGGAACCTAAAGCACTGGATCAAATTCGGTCGCTGCTTAATCTGACTGAAGATGCCGTCCTAAAAGTCCGTCAGGCTCGTGTCCTAGACGGACTGCGGTTTGAACTGATGAATGAGAGGTTCGAGAATATTGTAGAGGCCCACGAAAGGACCTTTGACTGGATTTTCCAGAATAGCAACGAAGACGGTAAAATCTCCCCTGCATATACGAAAGTGGGCGAACTGCAGAGTCGTGGCTGACTTTGGTATTAGACCTAGATGTGCCCAAGTCGTTATGGAAAATTATGGCAAAAGCTCGGGATAGTTTCGTGACTTGGCTCGAACAAGGTAGCGGCATATTCCACATTTCGGGAAAGCCAGGCTCAGGCAAATCGACATTAATGAAATATCTTAGCCAACACCCCCGAACTAGAGACCACTTAAGAGTGTGGGCGAGCGGAAAGAAACCCGTGTTAGGAAAATTCTTCTTCTGGAAACCAGGTTCCGACCTTCAGAAGAGCATCAAAGGTCTTGTTCGAGGGTTGTTGCACTGCCTTTTGTCAGAATGTCCTGATCTGATCTCCCTCGTGTTCCCAGTGCAATGGGATGCATCAATGCATAGAGAAAGGGTTCACATTGAGCATCATGAGTGCATATCAGCTTTCGAAAAGCTTATTGGTGCCAGCCCAGACTATTCAGACCACAAATTTGTGCTTTTTATAGACGGCCTCGATGAATTTGAAGGGAACCATGTAGATCTGACCCGGCAACTTTGCAAATGGACTGAGGCAACAGGGAACGTGAAGCTTTGCATTTCTAGTCGGGAATGGCAAGTATTCAAAGACGCCTTTCGGAACTGTCCTCAACTTCGGCTGCACGACATTACACGAGCAGACATTCAACATTTCGTCCGTGACCGGTTTCACGAAATGCGTATAGATACTTTGATAAACGATAACCTCAAGCATTTCGGCGCGTTTAAAATTGGACAACTGCAAAGTATGATTGTTCGAGAATCGGATGGCGTCTTCTTGTGGGTGACACTTGTTCTTCGGCACGTCGAGGAGGGACTGATAAACGGTGATCGGTTAGAAGACTTGATGAGGCTTATTAGATCCCTTCCAACTGAGCTTGAGCCTAGTAAGCAGCACCCCCTTCTCCCTAACTCTTTTGCTTTTTTTGCTTCATGGAGTATAGTGTCCATTTTACTATGATACCTCAATCTCAATAATTTTCGGGGAAGAAGGGAGGTGTAAGGGAGCAGATGCGTTCATATCCTCAAAATTTCACCAATATATACCTACCTTCAGTCATGACAGATACTAAACTTGGCTATCCTAGTGCTTCGCGAACTCTTGGGGTCAATCCCTCCGAACAATAGAGAATTGGCGTATGCCATGCTCTCATTTGTCGAGTTTTGTAGCAAGGTTGATAATCAAGTATACTTAATGCAATATTCGTTTCTGGAAGAATACCTCCAAGATAAGAATTTTGCGAGGGACCCGGCTGTCTTGCTACGGACAACAAAAGATAATGCAGAGAGGCTTAAAAGGGCTGAGAGACGATTGTATGGCATCTGCAAGGGGTTCTTTGAACTACGCCTGCCAAATTACCACGGCCGTAGCCACGACTCATCCAAATTTGTCAATATATTGGGAAATGCGGTTCACCTCACACATCGGTCTATCGTGGAGTTCTTGCAAAGTCAATACTTCGAGCAGAATATGAAATTGGAACTACCTGACTTTGATGGCTTTGACGCATACTGTCAAACATACCTAGGCCAACTCAAAAGCGTCCATCTTCCGAAAACCTATCTCTCTGTTAAATATAGAGGTGCGAAATTCTTCGGGAACGATGTGTTTGCCTACCCTTTACACCCATCGTTTATAGAAGATATGGAACGGATTATTCTTCTCAATCAACACAGAGCTACTCCGCGTTTTTTGAAATTCCTAGATGACGTTCATTCCACGCTTATCGACTTGGGAAAATATATCGATCATAAATGTGCGCTGAGGATCTGGCGTAATGAATTTTTCTATTGCGATGCTGAATCCCTTATTATGATAGCCTGTGCTCGGGTCGGATTCTACGAGTACCTACTTCACAGACAGGATACCGGCTCCGAAGTGACAGCCCTTTGCGCTTCTGTTTGCATGCTGACCTGCATACACTCTTCGGACGACGAATTATATCGACGCTTTAAAACGCTTCATTTTCTTTTTGATAACGGCGCTTCACCTAACTGCATGATTACTCAGAGAGATGGAGGAATATTGACTACGTTCCACCAGGTGATCTGGTTTTGCTGCTGTAATGGTTTTGGTAACAGGGCTAAACTATTTTTGTCAGTCATTGCCTTCATGCTTTACAACGGCGTAAACCCGAGGTTCGCTTTCAATATCTCGAGTATGAGATATCGTCTCAAGAGTGGCTTCATTTTCAAGATGCACTACACGTCGGAGCGTCCGCTGCCAGAATCGGAGTATGGAGTCGAGACTATTCGACATCCGGCAGATAACTTCGATGTGTGTTACAGCATTAAGGCAGACAAGGAAACTCTTGATATGATCAAAAAGCACGGCTGGGTAATTGACCTAAGGACGCTGGCCTCAATTTGGTACCCAGGTCAAAGCGACGTGCTGCAACAAGTCATAGATTGGATTCTAGAACTGGGTGTTCTCACAGACGCACAGCACCGCTCAGAGTTACAGAACCGCTTTGGGCATCTCCTCCGCCCATTCTTCGATCGGGACTGTCCGGATTTCATCGGCTGGGTTTCGGCACGGGATGTTTGGCCACGAGGTTATATCAGTGGTACATATTCTAGGGATCAGTTTCAATTGATGGAAGAATCTGCGAGCGACACCTCTGTCTCTTAATGTAGATTGGAAGCATCACCAGCAGCATTCGGCCATTTCCTTCAACGCCATTAGCGACACGCCTGTATTAAGGAGCATTTGCCTTGACCATATCGTACACTAATGGAGGATCCCTTTGGATATTGGACGAGTAGACAACTGTGATTCATGAAACAGTGTTTGCTAAGGTAAGAAGTGACTAGCCCTAGAAGACACAACGCAGGGTTATTCATTTCACATCGTCAGTTCGCCTATGACTTCTCCGGGCGAAAGGTCATGAGTGTATCGAAGGCCTATGAAACATGGTGACTGTCATATATAGATTCCATAAAATGCTATCAAGTCCAAGTTTCCTTAGCACTGGCATAACCCAACAACACTACAACTTTAGAGCATCCATTCTGATCCGAGCCGCGAGCTGCGAACCGTAAAACCAACAACTCCCATCAGCGGGACCTTCGACAACTAAACTCCCCGCAATGTCTTCCTCCATGATGTCCCTCCGGACCATCGTCCTCGTAGCCGTCACATTCATACTATTCAGCGGGCTCATCGGGTCCCTCCTGCAATTCACACTGCATATCGCGCATCACATCATCTCTGGAACTCTCCACGCCGTCCTACACGCCGTGGAGCTGTTCCGGATGGGTGTTACTTTCGATGTCTTGTTTCTCACGTGTGCCGCGTTGGTTTTTGTTCCCCAGATATTGCTCTTCTACTTCTTGGCAAAGCTATGGCAGGGGCGGGATGGGGACGGGGATCTCCCGGGCGTCGCCGCTTCTGGCGGGCTCGTTGTTGATGATGAGTATGTGGTCCTTTAGAGTAATGCCGGAATCGTCAAGGGTGGGCGGCGGATAACAAATCAGTAGGGTTTCGGTGACTGGCGAAGGCGAACAATGATTAGGTTAGGATTCGCTTGGAAAGTTTCTCATCGAGATTTTAAAACCGCAGAAAGCATTCTTGGGTATAACCCTCTCTTGTACGGGACATTGGCGTTGGGCGTAGTGAGAAAGGTACTGGAATCGGAAGGGAAATATCCTCGTTCCCTAGACAGACATGGAAATAGGAGACATGCGTAGACTCATCCCATACCAATGGATAACTGACGTGCTCGTAACAATTTTCCGTTTTGCCATATCGTCGTAATACCGTTCCGTAGGTCCATCATAATAACATAATAACATTCTTGCCATTCCCCAAGCCCCTTCATAGCCGTGGCGGGTGCTCCCTCAACGTATCGCTCAGCCTCCTCGGCAGACCCGCTTCCTCCCCACTGCCACTACCACCCTCCTGCTGCTGCGCACCCGAGAACGAGCCAGCCATACCGGGCGACGCGGAGCCCGATCCAGCGCCGGCGCCGACGCGGCCGCGCTCCTGCAGGCGGAAGTTCATGAGCCAGCGGACGTGCATGCCGAGGACGCCCATGGTGCTGCGGATCTCGGCGAGCTGGTCCTTGATCTGGGCGCTCTCGTTGAACAGCATGACGCTGTGTCTCCCCTCGACCTCGTTGAGGCCCGCGGATAGGCGCTCCACCTTGGCCTCCATGGTCTCGAACAGCGACAGGAAGTACTGGTCGCGCGACTCGTACGGCGCGCTGTCCTCTTGCGCGGACGTGGAGGAGGAGCTGCCCGGCAGGTGGATGTCGCTGATGGGCTCGGGCGAACCCGAGGCCGCGCTGGGCAGGGGGGCGAAGCCGCGGTTCTCGAGGAATTTGATGCGCCGGTCTTTCAGCCGGTCTTTTTCTTGCAGGGTGCTGAGCTCGGCGCGCAGGTCGGCGAGTTGTTCGCCTACGGGGCCGACGACGCGGTAGTCGCACTGTTGGATATGTAGGTCTAGTTTCTTGCGTCGTATTTGCTTGGTGCAGCCGAACGGGGCATACTTGCAAGCGGTGTCGTCTTCGGGGCACTCTTTCATGTGTTCTTCCTGCTTGTGTCGGATGTACTCCGTCTTACAGAGCCTACACTCCGTTTTCCTGTTCGGACATTCTCTGTCCTGGTGTTCTTCTAGATCCGCCTTTTGCTTCCACTGCTCGCAGTACTCGCATTTGACGTCGTAGTGCAGACACCCCTTGCCGATATCCCTTCGGACTACTGTCTTGTCACATGACGGGTGCGGACACGGTACCAGGGTCTTGTCGCAGTACCGGGCGACGTGGTTCTCGACCAGCGAGCGGGAGACTATCAGATCGCACCCGCGCGCACTATTCGGACACCTGACCTCGAGATTATCGAGCTGGTTGTGTATGATCTTGGGCGCGACCCGCGTCTCGGACACCAGCTTTAGCGGTAAGCGATCGACGGGACAGACGGGGTTGAGGGCGTGGGCTTGGATGATGCATCGCTGGCAAAAGACGTGGTCGCAGGCGGTGATGACGGGGGAGACGAATGGAACCCGGCATATGGGGCAAATGAGGTTCTCGTCGACGGCGCCTTCGTACTCGAGGGCTCGCAGGTCGAGCGTGTTGCCGGGAGCCTCGCCGCCGAGCAGCGGACGCAGGGCCAGCGTGGCGGTCGACCCTATGAGCCCTTCCTCCGGCGTGTTGGGCGGTGGCATTTTAGGTCACGTATTTTTACAAGAACGTGGACATGAATATGAATCAAGATTAGAATCGTTCCAGCGACTCGACCTCATCGTATTCGAGTTTTGTTTAGATAAATAAAAAAGTACGGAGCCGAACCGGAGTTGGTTGGACCTCGAGGTGTCACGTCGTACGACAACTTAACATCCTTACATCCGTCGAGGGGCTGTACCTGGTAAAGGCAAATATTGTTTGGCGTGGTGCTTAATTGCATAGCGGAGTGTAGATCATTTCTCAAAATGGGAATGCGCATTCGATAATTCACGCCAACCCACTGTCTCGGTATCGAGCCCTGTAACCCGTATTGTACCTGAGATGATACTAACGTGCAGAATTGCAATTATATCCATGCATATCGTCACAGAAAAAAATAAAGAAAATTATTGTAAGCTTGTCAAACTATTATACTACCATTTTGAAGAGTCATATACTCCTATACCATGGGTGCTTATCGCGAACCTCGGCAAATGTTATATGTACCTACTATGGCGTTTTGCGTTCGATAGTGCGTTACCTAAGAGCTGGAAAAAGAAAGCGCTACGTAAGAATGCATGCACCTAAAGTTCAGCTCAACAAATTTCCCACACAAAAGTCCAAGTCTACTAAACAACACCACAATTACCTTGTTTACCTGTCCTCAACTCCTGCTGTTTTGTTCAATCCTTTGTTCAGTCCTTCATCATTGAAGACTTTTCAGTGGCACAGTAGCTCAATTGGAAAATATGGCTGGCTTAACGCTAAAAGTCACCGCCCGCTCCCGGAAGGGTCTGAGGAACCTGCCCCCCTCCGTCGAGCTGCCGGCTGATGCTACCATCGACGACGCCAAGATCGCCATCGCGAAGGCGTCGAAGGTGTCGGACTACAACCGCATCGGCATCTTCGACCCGGTGTCTAAGAAGACCCTCAAGGACAGAAAGTCGCTGCTGCGGGAGCAGACTGAGGTTATGAAGCAGGGCGAGCTGCTCGTCAAGGACCTGGGTATGTTCATCCCCTATGCTATAGTGGAATTTATAGCGTATAGAGTATAGTGTTGTGCAGTTTGACTGACTTGAACCAAATCAACAGGCCCCCAGATCAGCTGGCGCCTCGTCTACTTCATCGAGTACCTGGGCCCCCTCCTCTTCCACCCCTTCTTCCTCGGCGTGCGGCACCAGCTGTACCCAGCCGTGTACCCGCTGATCAAGAACCTCGTGTCCATCCCCAACGACCGCGCCGCGCCGCTGTCCTTCGCGCAGCAGGCCGCCTTCGCCATGATCGGCGCGCACTTCGTCAAGCGCGAGCTCGAGACCCTGTTCCTGCACAAGTTCGCCGCCAACACCATGCCCTTCGCCTTCGTCTTCCGCAACTCGCTGTTCTACTGGGCCGTCGCCGGCTTCCTCGGCGCCCTCGAGATCTACGCCCCCTTCTCCCCCGCCGCCCTGACGCGCAGCACCCCCGCCAACGACCTCGTCACCTACGTGGGCATGGCCCTCTACGCCGTCGGCGAGCTGGCCAACTTCGACGTGCATTGGTACCTCGCGCACCTGCGCAAGCCCGGGGAGACGGCCCGCAAGATCCCGCACGGCCACGGTTTTGGCTTGGTGACGTGCCCCAACTACATGTTCGAGATCATTGCTTGGATTGGTATTATCTTGGTGACCCGCAGCCCGTCCCTGCTGCTGTTCATTGTCATCGGGGCGTACTACATGTACACCTGGGGCTGGGGCAAGGAGAAGGCGTACCGCCAGCAGTTCGGCGACAAGTACAAGAAGAAGCGCCACGTCATGCTCCCGGGACTCCTATAAGCTTGCCTTGTCTAGGTAGGTAGCTTTTGGTGGTTGGTGCTTGTAGGGGATTGGGAGTTCACACAATGCTGTACATGCCCTGTCTAGAGTAAAGCACGATGTTAGCTGAGGGAATGATTTCAATGATTTTCATAATTAGAAACGAAAAAGGCAAGGAAGATCTAGAAGAAGAAACACGTTAATATAATCAAGATAAACGTAATATATACTATCAAAGTGCATTATCGTGACTAAAACACATATACCTACTTAACGCTTAATCCCACATAAGCCGAGTATATAGCTAAAAGATCTCGTAAATTAAACCGTCCATATAGACACCCCAACCACCAAACTCCGTAACCGTAGATCATAGCTTCGTGTTAAGTATCAAATCCATTTCCACATAACCAGCTCCCCACGAAAGCTACCGTCATAACCCCGTTGCTGCAGAGGGGTCTGCATTCCTATCTACCGCCGCATCGTCCACAGCATCGGCCAGAGCCGCATCGCTGTAGGGCATCTGCATCGACTCCCTCGACCCGATCTCGGTGATGCTAATATCCGTCCCCTCCTCCGTCGCCGGCTCCTTGCCCTTGGCCGAGCCCGCCTGCGTGGTCGACGGCGTCGGGTCCAGCACCAGGGAGCTGATGTCCTCGTGCAGATCCGTCGCCATGGCCTCGCTGATACTCGCGGCGACCGCTTCGTCCACGGTGACTTTCGTGACTTCGCCCCTTACCGGCGCAGTTGCGTTTCCGTTCATCTTTTTCGCGTCGCCGTTCGCATCGCCGTTCACGCTGCCCCGCCGACTGCCCGCTCTGCTGCCCTCGCCGTCGGCATCCGCGCTGTAGCTTCCGGACCAGTAGCTGCTCGCGCTGCACTCACTGCACGTCTCGTCGTCGCTGCCATTCCCGCTCCCGCTCCCGCTCCGGCTGCGCCTCTTCACGAGCCGCATGGTTTCCTCCAGGACCAAAAAGTCGCGCTCCAGCACCTCGGCCCAGTTCTGCACGTTGCCGAGCTCCTTGATCTGGCGCTCCGTGTTGCGCGCCAGCTTCTCGAGCTTGTCGTTCTCCTTGCGCAGCGCCTCGGTGCCCCGGAGCACGTCCTTCTCCTGCTTGCGGAGCGCCGCGGCGTTGGCGTGCAGCAGCGAGGCGCGCGACTGCAGCTCCGAGTCCAGCATGTTCGACATGGTGCCTACGAGGGCCGCGCGCGCCTCCGTGATGTGGAGCTGCGTCGTGCGCGAGGGCAGCGTCGGGTGTAGGTCCATGGCGCCGCGGGGCTGGCCTCCTGGGCCGGCGTGGGCGGTGGCGGGTGCGAGTGTGGTGGTGGGAGGCGAGGTTGCGCTTCGAGACGCGGAGGCGGAGGCGGAGCTAGATGCCTGTGCACGGGAGGAGGCAGACGGAAAGGATGGCGAGAGAAGCGATGCGCTCGCAGCATTGGATGAGCCGGTCGCATGGTTCGGAGCTGGAGCGGAAGAGGTGGTGCCCGGAGCTTCGGATGCGGAGGGGTTGGAACGCGGAGGGTGCACCGACGTTGGGGCCGACATTTTGAGGCACTTTTATTCGGCAACACAAGCTGTAGCTTGGCAAATGGCGAAGTGCAGAATTGTAACCCTCTAGAACGGGCCAAACAAAAGATTGGATGTTTATATTTGGATGAAGAATGGAAGCTTCCAACCATCCAGCTCTGGAGCTGGGGGCTTTTGTTAGACGTATGCGGGGTCGATTGAGCCTATTGGAGGAATTCCGTATGACTTGCATAAGGGTGCCAACAGCGTCCCTATACTGGTTTTGTTCTGCCCTCCCTTCGCCAAATATTTACGTAGGTAGCTGAGACGTTACACCACAAATCGGACCTATTCTCTCAGCTGAGATCCTACACATCACTCGTCCCAATCTACATCATACCGTCCTTCCTCTCTCTGCGTGCTGACCCACTCCTCGGTTGCTAGACCCCTAAGGAACCGTCGCTGGAGGTCGGTACTGTCTTTATGCCAGTCGCACGCATAGTCGCACGCCGGGGTGTCGTTCTCTCCGAAGTAATTGCAGATGAGCTTATGACGACAGGCATTTATGCTCTCGCAGTAATTGGCAAGTGCTTGTAGGCTCTTGGCGCGAGCTTCAAAGTTGTGATTTGTAGTTGAGCCTTCTCGTTTGTCTCGCATGATCAGATTACAGACTCGGTCTCTATCCTCCCGGCTATAATAGAGAAAACAGTATGCGGCGTTGCCGTCACGGCCTGCTCGTCCAGCTTCTTGATAGTACCCTTCGAATGACTTAGGTAATCGCCAATGCACCACAAACCGAACGTTGTTCTTGTCGATGCCCATGCCGAACGCAGTTGTGGCTACAATGATATCGTAGCCAGGCTCGTTAGAAACCCACTTAGCAAGAGTTTGCTCTTTAGTATCCTTAGACAACTTGGCGTGGAAGGGTTGGGCACCAATGCCTTCTTGTCTGAGCTGAGAGGCGAGGTTCTCACACTCATCTCGTGAAATGGTGTAGATGATGCCAGGAACATTATCGACACGCTCACCGATGGCGGCAAGCTCACCTTTTCGTTCACTTTCGGCTCTGCGTTGATATACGCTGCGAATCCACTTGAGGAAATCTTCTAGTCGCTGATCATCTTCATCCCTAGTGAAACGAATCTCAAAATGGAGATTCGGCCGATAGGCCGTCATGGTGAACGATTTCAGTCTCTCCGGAGTTGCGTCTAAGCCGAGGATGGTCAGTACATCCTTTCGTACGAGGCTGTTGGCCGTTGCTGTCAGGCACATCATGGGTACATCCGGAAACGTTTCCCGAAACCAGGAAAGCCTCTTGAAGTCTTTACGGAAGTCGTGACCCCATTCGGAGATGCAGTGAGCCTCGTCGATGGCGATGCGTGCAAGCTCTTTTTGCTTATAGACCACATGAAGCCGGTCTCGAAAACGGTCCTGAGCACATAACTCCGGGGTTACATAGAGCAAGCGGATACGTGGATGACCGGTCTTGAGATCATTCATAATGCTGTCTTTCTCCGGTAGAGGTGTGTTGCTATTCAGCGACCTGGCGTTGATATCGGCAGCCCGCAGAGCTTCCACCTGGTTCATCATGAGACTCAACAACGGCGATACGACGATGGTAACTACATTTTAGTGTAAGTGCATAGCTTAGTAATAAGAGAGAAAAGGGGTTCAAAAAGGGGATTAGATAATAGCAACATACTACCCTGATCCACTACGGCCGGAAGCTGGAAGCACAGACTCTTCCCGAAGGACGTGGCTGCTTGAACAAAAACATCGTTGCCATCTAGTGCAGCTTGGATGATCTCCCGTTGGAACGGACGAAAGTTAGTCTTGTTAAATTGGCGGCGTAGTGTGAAGTCGATGTCTGGGAATATGAACGAATTAGACCTGACCAAAGCAGGCATTTTGGCGTCTTGAGAGTCTTCGAAGTGCGCTCAAATTTTACAAGATAGCCACGATGACTCCAGAATTGCAGAACTTCGTCTCGATCCTTAGAAGCTGAGGTTATACCTCCATTTCCTCGAGATATAGGTTACCTCTTTACAAGTAGGTACATGTAGGTATCAAGGCTCGTAGTTGATTTTCGTATCATAGCCGAATATGACTTCTTGGCACTTCCAATTTTGCTGATGGCTTTAACCAGTTGCCAAGTCACCTCTGCATTACCCGTCTTCCAAAAAGCTTAGATTGACTTGAGGTGCTAGGCTGCAACCGAGGTAGGCAACCGCAGATTATGATAGGGTTAGATTCAGAAAGTCAAGTCCACAATGGGTTGAGCCTGAACCGTGTCAGCCATCTATCTTTCCTCGACCGAGATGACGAAGGAGCTGCAAGAAGGATATACTTTGTTAGGTAAAGGTCGTTTGAGGCCGTTTCCACTCCTCTCCGTCGCGATTTCCGATTTCCATATGACCTTAACTTTGATTGCCTGGTCGCGTCTAGCTAAGCTCCACTATCGCGTGGGAACATGGAACGTGCCTTGCATTCGTCTAGCGGCAGACTAATTGGATCATAGGCGGTGCTTGGTCTGTGCGCATATGGAAAATTTAGTGACACCCCCTAGCGCCCGCTCTTGCCGTTCTTCTGCTGACCTGCTGGCGCCACAAACCGTACTATGTAAGGTACAAAGAAACGTTAAATCCTTTTCGAGCCGATCTAGTAAGATCTCTAGGTCGTACATCCGATTAAATTTTTTATTGCTGACGATGACATGACATTTGAAATACATACAGCAGACATAACAATGACCGCACCATTGTTGAGACATGTGATTTGCTCTGAACGCGATGGATACAGACAGATACAGATACAGTAAGATGCGCGTGAACAACTCTAATTTTGGGATGGGATCCCTACGCACCTCCTAACCTACTGAATCACACCCAGGCATCCAGACTGCCAGAGTGGGCAGCAGGAGAAAAAATATTGGGCGGTCTCGAGCCTTTTCCACGAGTTAAGACAAGTGAGGGAAACAGGGATGTAACCCCAAGCGCCCTCCCCACCCGGGCTTGAGCATGATTCGTTCACACCAACGTTTCCCCTTTTTGCTGTCACACACGCCCCTACGATGGAGCATGGCCCATATTACGAAGGTAGACGGTGGGTGTGCCGCTGTCACCCCCCTTCACTTCGGTCAATCACTAGCGACAAAGGGACCCCTTGTAACTTCAATGTTGGAGTCTTGGACGCTTGATCCCTTGTCGAGCTTGTGTCTCTTCGTAAAGGTTGCGCCGCACTGCAGTGTCTGGCCCCTAAATACCTAAACCGACTGAAAGAAAGCTCCACGACCCAAGACCCAAGAAACGGGGGTGGGCTCCATAGGGAATTTCTCTACACTCCATTCGATAACTTCGACGACATCAGTGCTTCATCCTTTCTACCCTTTCGACTAGACTTGTTTCAACTTTTTGAACCTTTTACCTTCGTTGCCAAGAATCCTCGTCGAAACGCCTCTTGCAGCTGTTGTCTCTTTTTCTCGAGCCCAACAAAAAAAAATCATGCGTCCACAAGGTTATTCTTATTCGTATTCTGATTCTTATTGAATCCAAAAAAACCCCATTCTCAATTGTTTGCGCCTTCGAGGCTCATCCATTATCTGATTCCATCTTTCTCTCGGGATCGGCTTCAGTTCCGACTACGGAATACGATGATTGTAGTTGTTTTCCCGAATCCATTGACCTCTCCTACACAATAGATTTATTGACGTCGGACGTATCCTGCATTGATCCGCCCGATCGACACCCTACCATCCCACGCGATCAATTCGACAACCTCCCTAACTTCATAAACCGACCAAGATATATTAATATATCTCGTAACCATTCGAGCCTCCTTTGTACAATGGAGGTTGCGTTAGGCGGCATGGCTGCTACCATCATACCGCCTCAATCGTCTACCTCGAGAAACTTAGCACCCAATGGGCTGCCCCAAGGGATAAGACGATTGCCTCCCAACGCCGCAATTCCTCCGCCGCCGCCTCCTCCCATACCCGAGCAATACAATACCTCGGCCGGCAGTGGTGGCTCAAGTTCAATGCTATCCGCATCTGGTCCCCTATCTCCCAATCAAGTCGTCGCTCTCGCTAGAGAGGCGATGAAGAGTGCCCTGCAAGAGAATGAGACCCAAGCAGCCGAAGCTAGTGGTGTTAGCACCGACCTGAAGCCTGGTATCACCATCGATCTGAGCCGAAAGAATATTCAAGCACTGCCGGACGAAGTGGTGGATATAATTAAGAATGAATTGGAACGGTTCGTCCCGGCTATTCTTGGCTGTCTTGTTACTTGGTCACATGCTGACATGTTTTATTCCTGTATAGATTGGCACTTTCGCATAACAAGCTGTCATTCTTACCGACCAGGTTTTCGGAATGTACACATCTGCGCTATCTCAACTTGAGAGCCAACCTGATCAAGGAGTTTCCCCTATCGGTAATTAAACGTCTCCTCTCCTAAACATGTAGAATTCAAGCTGATTAAGTTCCAGCTCTGCGACATCAAGTCGCTTGAGATACTGGATATGGGAAGAAACAGGATCCGTGTCCTGCCTCCTGAGATTGTGAAGTTGACCTCTCTGAAGGTGCTTGCCTTGCAAAAGAATCGCATAGAGGAGCTTCCGCTTTGTCTGGCCGATATGGTCTCGTTGCAAATGCTACGACTAGATGGGAACAACATAAGCTTCCCCCCCAGGGAGGTGCTCCAGGTTCAAGCCAGTAGCCCGCCTAATGAAGGCTTTCTGGAAAAGAGTGAAATAACCGAACTTACTGTCACGGCTCACATCAAGAAATTCCTGAAGCAAAAGTCGCTGAGCATGAACGGAAAGGAGAAAGAGGGTGAAAATGGCGGAGATGAACTGAGCGATGGAACCGAGACGCCTAGAATGCCCATCAGAAGAGTAATGAGCGGTCGATTCCCCATTCGCGTGAATGGCAGCGATATGCCAGACCCTCGATCCCCCGCGGTACTCCGACCACCGCCTATACCGTCAAGATCGCATGCTCGAGGCCTCTCTCAGCAGAACACGGCCATTCGCAGACCTGGTGTTATGCCTCTCACCATTGGCAATCCCAACGAGAGGCTACGTTCGAACAGCGAGACCTTGTTGCAAGCATCGAGAGCGGAGCGACCATCTGAACGGAACAGGCGTATGGGTATTGTATCCAGAAAAGCTAATGAGCTCGGGACCCTGGACGAAGACCAAGCAAACAACAGATTCAGTCATTACCGAGGATTGAGCCACGGCTCCTCCATGACAGGCAACTTGAATCCTAATGCGAATTCTGCAATCAGCCCGAATAGTCCAGCCGAGCCATTGCTTCATCGACCAAACTATGTACGACGCCTCTCTATTTTGCCGGAACAAAGACGAGAATCAAAGATTTTCGACCCTATCATCGAATCTGCCAAGGGCATCCTCTACGCAATCTTCCAGATTCATCCGATGATACAACTATTTACAAGACTAACCAATGATGGCACGACTAAGAGATCTAGCCTCGAGATTGTCTTTTATAACACTAATTTTCATATCGAGCAACTGGAACAAGAGATACAGAAACACGAATTCGCCACGGAGAACGGCCCCTATACGCCGCGTGAGAACGAGAACGTCCAGAGAGCTGTCTTGACTTTGATCAACGCCTACAGTCATATTTGCGCAGCTCTATTGGACAACATGGACACCATTGTAGATAACGGCGATCCTCGATATATCCGTACGATGATGATGCTGCTATATCATAGTATCATGGAAATCCGTGTTACTGCTAATGAGATTTCCGGGGTTAGTTCTGGGCCCGTATACCATCAGGCATACCGTCGGCCAGAAGGAAGCCGACCGCCTACAAGAATCGATGACACGATCAGGGCTCATTCGCGAGAAAGCTCCATGACACCTAGTTCCATGACCCCTAGCTCTATGACACCTACGATGGAACGACCTGGTCCAAGTAATCGATCGCGGCACGGGCCATTCGTCCATAATCCAAGCAACCTCCGAGTCACGACGGATATGGCAGTTCCGTACATCAATGGTAGTGGACGAATGGCCCAAATCACCTCCGCGACGCCTCGATCTGGAGAATCGTTCGCATCTTCAAATCCGGATCCTAGGTACCTCAGTGATCCCACTGACGAAGAACGTCGCTTCGAGGAGATATATCTGTCGTTGCGAAAGTCATCGGATCTGGTCATGCGCATTCTCCCTAATATCAATCAACAATTCAGTCTTTATAGGCGTAGTGCCGAGAACCAGCGCGCTCCAGACCGCATTGTGCGCTGTTGGAAGGGCCTTGTTGCTAAATGTTCGATTGCCATCACCGACGCGGAGCGCTTGAGGGATCGACTTCACTCCATCAAATTGAACGAACCTGGTGTCAGAACAGAACCTCTCTTCTGGAGTCTCTGCAAGAGCTTCATCGACTCTTGGGCTGAATTCGGTAGCAGGTTGAAGTCCTCCATGGACCACATAACCTTTCCGCTGGATATTAGGACTAGATTGCGCCCCATTCAGATCAACGTAAAGGAATCCAACCAACTTATCATGAACTCTCGTTGGGTGTATCTTCTTCGACATACTGGTCATCTAACCGACTCGCCCAGTCATTACTCGCCAAGTCACTACTCATCTAGTTCCGCAAACACTCAAATCCAGTTACCTATGACTCCTCAGAGCGCTGCTCTCGGACCGGCTGTACAGGCGACCGTGCCGTCGACGCCCCAGAGTGCATCATTTGCCAATGCCTTCTCTGGAAATGTCTTCGAAAGGGCTGACGCGTTGATATCCATGGGAGGATTATCGATGTCTCGTACCGGAACCATGACTAGTGCTTCCACATCACTCAACTCGTCATTCTCTTCCACAGCCTCGACGCTAGATGATCGGCAAGGCTCATCCACTATGTTGAGCCCCAACGGAACCGTTAGTTCCGCATCTTCTTATCGCCACAACGGTCTAAACAAGCCCTCGTTCTAGTCAAATTGGGCCGAGCCGTTTAAACGATAAATATGTTATGTACTTTCGCTCTCTTTCCTGCGCTCCGGAAAGGGTAGGCCTTGTTTCGAGTTTGCTCACTACCAGTCTTCTGCGATGATATCACAGAATTGTTGTTACCCCGTGGATCTGAGGATCCCTGTACTAACGAACCCTCACATTACACTGCTCTCGCTCCAGATTCGCTACTGTATGTTGTTGATCTATACCCGTTGCATACATGTAAAACCCACACGTCCTGGACATGTACCAGAGTGGTGGGGAAACGGTGGCTCTTTCTTCTTTGCTAGGCGTCATGGGAGGAGGTCAAGAGATGGACCCTAAGGCGGGTCGCTCTTCGCGGAGAATTTTTTTACATTGCCAAAAAACAAACAAAAAGGGCTGCAGCTGTTCACGCATGGAAAATCGGCGTTGCTTTTCATTCGATACTACGAATCAAATGTGTCAATAATTAATGTCTGAATACCAAAATACCAATCGGAGATTTGACTATGCTTCTTCCTCTGCTTCGTTGCCTGTTGTTTGAATCGTGTGTTTGTTTGCTTGGATGAGGCTTGGAATTGTGATGGTTGAGAGGGGGGATTCTGTGTTGGTATTGTGTAGATAGGTACCTACATGTGTAGTTAGGAATAGGAGAGTACGTAATGCTACTCGAAATCACTTCACTTTGGACTGTTCGCTGACTTAAATAATTGTGCTTGTTTAGTTTCTGGACAGGTAACTTGTAGAGATAACTTGGCTAATAGGGGTATTACATTTCTCATTCTCCCTTCGTAACTATCCTCAAGAAAGAGGATCATTGCTTACCCTATACATATCTACATATCTACCTACGCTTATATGTTTTCTTAATGTGTACAGGTTGGAGATAACTTCTCTCGATTAATGCTATTTTCTCATCCGTCTTAAGGGTTTTTAGTAACTCTTCATAACCTCCCATTCTGTCCTTCCAGACCTATATTCCCTCTTCATCAATGTATTCCGACATGCCCTCTCCCCCTGATCCACCGCGCAACTCAAAACTGCCGCAGAGTTCAGCCCTCCGAGCGCCTCTCTCATCCAATACCAACACGGAAGCCGACAAAGTTATCCGCCGAATTGTCACCAAGACGCCCAACAAACCTTTCCGAAAGAGACAGCAGCGTCAGGTTGGTTGACGCCACCACTGCGAAACCCCTCGCCACCGGCCGACACCCTCTACCGGCTAGAAGATGCGCCGCAAGGTAACAACAGGGGCAGCGGCAACGACAGGGCCAGTGGCAGCGACAGGACCGGCGGCAGCGACAGGGCTGCAAGCCGCAAGGTTTCGACGGACTTTACGCCGACTATGCAACTATGCGTGACACGGACGAGTGCTGAATGGCCGGAGCACCCGGCTCTTTCCTGACCAGGCTTCGACAGGATTATAAAGCTTTCTTGGTGGTACCTCTTTTCCCACCATCACCTGCAATCGAATTGTTCTTGCTCGTTATGGCTTGAAAAAGGCCCGCAACAGGTTATCGCGGAATTTTTCGGACAGCGCATATTCGTAGGTGAATCGGACGAGTTGAGGGCGTTCATACGGACTGCCATCGCTGTTGCTACTGCTGGTCTCGAAATGCTCGATGGTACGATAAAACCTGCGCTGGGCAACCTGGATCACGACGTGGATATATTCCCTCAGGGTGTCGTCGGAAGAGTCATAGCTTCATGCCGCCGGGGTGCCGCTCGGCGAGCAGGGCGTGAACGAGCCTCGAGACTCCCTGAGACTGCTGCTCCTCAAAGCGACGAGGAGGCTCCGGGATCCCCATCAGCCGCCCGGCGAGTCGAAATCGGGTTGATCCCGCTCAAGTTGTTGCTTCTGAGCAGCAAGATCCTCTCCCGTCTGCCGGAGTCTCTCTTTTTCCTCTTCCGCCTCCCTCGCCTTTTGGCGTTGGTTCGCATGGTCTCTTCCCAACGACTCGCGGTCGATGGAAAGGGTTGCAACGCCATTGGCTAGGTCATCGCGCGCATTCCCGGCAGTGGAAATTGTGGCATTCAGCGAAATATAAATAAATATCTCTGCGATAACCTCGTCGTCTGAATAGCCGCGGTCGACTGCGCTGGGGCTGGATGGCCTAACAGAGCCCAGCAGACGATATTTAGCAACATAGAGAGAGCACGCCCAACCTGAAGATTGCTGGGGAGCGTGGAGGATGCTGTGGTGCTCGGGTGGAATATGCGTTTGAGATTCTCCAAGTACGTTCGTCGAGTGAACAAGACGAACAGCGGAACAGGCAGACTAGCAAACATTTCGTGCATCCTTCCAGTCCGGTAACAAATCGACTGATCACTGTCTTCAGGAGTGTTGATTCTGCTTGGGACAGACAGAGAAATGGGCTGGGAGAGTCCAGGTTTTCGTGGTCTGTCTCTGTCTCTTGCCTATTGCCTGTCTGTGGGCATTCTGTACTGGTGCGTAGTATTGGATCAGAGGCTCATGTTTCAGGCCAGTTTTTGTGATGAGACGTGTAATCATCTTCTGGGATTGTGCATAAAAAACATGTGAAGATGCCTTCAAGTAGGTGGGCAGATGGTCGATGCTGCTGGTTGTTTGAAAAAAATAGGATCTCTTGTTAATATGAATTGAGATGTTCCCTGATCGATCTTGACTTTGGATAAGATGTTTATTTAGTTATGATGTTTGTAGAGGTCAGTTGGTCAGTATATATAACGCTGGGAGGGACAGCGTGAGCAGCCATTGCCTCCCTAAGGGCATGCAGATGTTCGCAATTTTCGTTCGCCCTGCTGTTTAAGCTCAAGCTCAACACTTTATATTCAAAATTAGCCCCTTTGCAGGCAAGAGAAAGCCTGGTCTAGATAAAAAAGAAAGCGAGAGAGTTTGTCTGTGGAACCAGCTTGCCTAATAACGGTTTCACAAGCGCCCTATTAGCAGCGTGTGATTAGAGAAGTTTGCGTGAAAAGGGGGTAGGTACCTGTTTCAAAGTGAACTTTGAGAAAGTGTGTTGGACTGGGTGAGAACTTCAATTCCATACGTATACCTAGTAGGTAGGGTGGAGGCGAACCTGCCATCGTCCTACTCGATGAACCGGTGTCAGAGGACAGTTTGCCCCCTTTCTGGTATGAGCCTACAGCCATCCTAGTCTTCTATCACCGGTGTTGTAGATTGAAGTTAGTTGATCCAGCATTGAGGAAAACATACCAGAGTTAGGTTGATAGGTAATGAGATATCTCAGATCCATATTGATGGACTAGGGATCTCAGTATGTAGATGTACATAGGTATATCTCAAAGATTTCGTTCTCTATATATCGGCCCAACTCTTCCACCTAATACTTCTTATCAACTCTCCTGCCAGACAGCCGAAAACGGCGTCGCTCATTTCGAAGAGTTGCGTCGTCAATTGCAGAAGGAGTTGAGTCCGGATTAGAAAACGGTCGTGGCCCCTGACGCTGTCAGCTTCGCAGTAGAATAGAAATCTCACCATCTGCCGTTTTTCTTCGTAATAGGCTTTGTTGTCTTCGTTTTATATGAACATGATATCTATTTCAACATTCTCTTCTCTTTCTTTTTATTCTCTTTACATCTCTTCATTATCTATTTCAGCGTAACCAACTCCTCAGCACTCGTGGGGTGAATCGCAATACACGAGTCGAGATCCTTCTTCGTAGCGCCCATCTTGATCGCCACGCCGAAACCCTGGAGCATCTCACCAGACCCCAGCCCCATGATATGCAGGCCCACGACCTTCTCCTCGGGCCCCGCGCAGATCACCTTGTACTTGGTGGGCGCCTTGTCTTCCGGCTCCATCATGGCGTAGTACATGTTCGTGAAGTTCGTCTTATAGACTTTCAGGTTGTCCCGGCCGTATTGCTCCTCGGCCTGCGGCTCCGTGAGCCCGATGGAGCCTACTTCCGGATGCGCGAAGACTACAGACGGGATGTTGCTGTAGTCGATGCGCGCTGTGCTGAACTGTTGGCCGCCGTAGAGCCGCTCGGCGAGTCGTCGACCCGCGGCCAGGGCAACGGGCGTAAGTTCCACGCGCCCAGACACGTCGCCGAGCGCGTAGATGTTGTCTACGGAGGAGTTTTGGTACTCGTCAGTAACGATGTAGCCCTTGTCGTCGAGCTTGACGCCAGCTTCTTCTAACCCGATGTTCTTGGTCATGGGCGTGCGGCCGATGGCCCAGATCAGGTGGTCGACGCCCTCGAGCTTGCCCTCGCCGTTACTGTCCTTGTAGTGCACCGCGAGCTTGCCCGTGCTAGCGTCCTTCTCGATCTTGGTCTGCGTCGACTCCTTGTGCACGTGCACGCCCAGACGCTCGTACTCAGCAGTGACGCCCTCCTGGATCATGGGGTCGAAGGCCCGCAGGAAGGTCTTGTGCCGGATGAACAGATGCGTCTCGGTGCCCAAGGCGTTAAACATGCCGGCGAACTCGACGGCGATGTAGCCCGCACCCACGAGCGCGACCTTCTTGGGCAGGGTGTCGATGTCGAAGAAGCCGTCGCTGTTGATGCCGAGTTCGGATCCGGGCACGTTGGACGGGGGCTTGGTGGGCTCGCCGCCTACCGCGATCAGAATTTTCTTGGCGCGCACCGTGGTTTTGGAGCCGTCGTCCAGCGTGATCTCGGCCTCGTTCCTGCTTAGGAGTTTGGCCCACCCGTGCACGTACTCAACCTTGTCGTTGCTTAGATTTCGCTCGTAGATGCCATTGAGTCGTTTTATGAAGGCGTCTCGCTTGGTCTTGAACGTGGTGAAGTCGAAGGGTTTTGTTTCTTGCACCGAAAACCCATATGATTTAGAGTCGTGGATCGCTTCGGCGAGGGCGGCGGCGTTGAATGTGACTTTTTTCGGCACGCAACTACAGTGAACATAACATCAGCTCTTGCTTACTACATAGCTACATTACAGTATGGAAAAGGGTGAAATACCCAACGTTTACGCATGTACCTCCGAGGCGCATAGCTTCGACGATCATGGCCTTGGTACCAAACTTGCCGCTGGCCATGCGCGCGGCTCCGAGGCCACCGCTGCCGCCGCCGATGACGAGGAGGTCGGTCTCCTTGGATATGGGAGCCATGATGTGAGGGGTAGACGAGAAGTGTCTAGAGAGGGAAGCTATTCGCAAAGTCGCCCGCTTAGAAGCAGCCGCAGAAGAATTCAAGGTCACAGAAGCAGATTTGGCAGTCGATATGCGACCAAATATCCCAAGCGCTTGCATTGACTTTGTCTATCTCAACGGTCAAAAGAAAAAATGGTGTATGGTGGGGTGGAAGGGAATGACGTCTTATATGGAAGACCTGGCGGGATAAAAAAAGCTACGAAGGGTGATCAGATAAGCGACTGGGCCCTGCAGAAAATGGACGGATGCACCTATGCACATGGTACGGTAGCCTATGTGTGTCCGGGGGTAAGACTAAGCGGCTGTGTTACTGCGGTGGATTTGCAATTTGTAGTGCCCGAGATAGGCATGGATTCCACAACTATTTCAAAAGCCGAGGCAAGGACAATTACTAAGACGCATGAATCATCCTCGCCAACGGAAACTGAAATAAATAAAAATCTCGAAGCTTGGATGGATGATCAATAAGCACCGGCGCACCGGTGTCCCCGTTGTAACCTTAAATAATTCCAATGAGGAACACAGGGGTCTTTGACAAATCGCCGGCGTCGCCGCAGATGGATGGACGCAAGTGACTTTCGAGTAGTACGTACTGCGGGGCACTCGATTACCCCACTACCTACGACCTCCTCCCCCCTATTCCATGCCATGTCGTAGCTCATCTGGAGTCATTCCGAGGTTGCAAGAGCGGGTTCTCCACAAGTTTCCAACGACATCCGAAAGGAACGGACCGAACAACGTTTAAATCAGTTATTCCCAACTTGGACGAAGACCATTAGGACCGCCGCATATCTGAAGTTGTCTTGTTAGTATTCCAATACACAGAGGAGAGGAGAGGACATGCGACCTACGCTGCTGTTGCTCCCAGAGCCTCGAATGGTTTTGCCACCATAGCAAAGGATAGAACTGAAAGAAACACGAAAACGAATACCGTTATCACAGCCAGTTTGTATTTCAGATTATCCTGACTTTGTAGGATCCAGATCGGTATGATTAGCATGGCGGTGCCGATGGCCGTAAGCAGTATAGACACAAATGCATTGATCTTTCTATCGGAGAAATAGGTCACGTTTCTAGACCCTTGTATTGGTGGGTGTGAATTGTCTTGCCATATCGACAGTGTTCTCAACATGAGTGAATTGTCGATTAGTTGACGTAGAGGCGGTTTATCCTTTCGACTTAAACATAGAAGGTCGTCCATATCTAAGTAGCTCTGCTCTTCTTCGGCGATAGCCCGGTTGTGGTAGTTCTGATGCCATATTTTAATATTTTTTATGTCTCGTTTTGGTGCTAGAGGGAGTAGTCTTGTATCGGATTGACGGGTGAGGAACTTGTCTGCAACGATTATTAGAATATTTAATACAACAAGGGGCCTGATGGCATGTACAATAACGACTTAAAGCTATTTCTATCTCGTTCGGAATTGTTTCGCGATCATCTTTCCCGTTTCTGAGGGTCCCATTATGCACGGGATTTGACTCTTTCTTGCTATGGGATATGTCTATATCCGTGAGCCTTGTCTCTAATACTGAAATTCTATCTTGAAGACGAAGCGCAATCCGAACACTTAAATCATTGAATTTCCGAAATATGAGGAGATCGTCGTCGGATGAGATAAACTGCGCGTATCGTCTATAGCCTAGATACTTCCATGGTTGTCTATGGATATCATCCTGAGAGGGTTCCATATTGTTTTTCTCTCTCTCTCTCTCTTTTCCAGCCACAGATTCTGTTCTTCATAAGCTCATGTGATGACTATTCGATGAGATGGATCGTTTAGTATATTGTATGAATTATTTGTGCTGGCTATCCTACGCGTAAACGTCTATTTCTCCAAGTGCTGTTGGTTTGCTAGCTTTGATATCCAGACTTGGTCGGCTGAGACGGAAACTTGGGCTGATTTTATCTGCAGAAGTTGCCTGATGCATGCATGACATAGCCACACCCATCCCGCCAAAGCCTGTCTGATCATCATCATATAAAGGGGACATCATATCCTGCAATTGAAACTTGCATTCTTTCCATTTTCCCTGAACTTTTATACTCAGGAAAATATCATTTCAAGCAGACCCTTACAACTCAAATCTCTTCCACTCGCACCACAAGATCACATACAATGAGCTACCCTGTTAATGTCACAACAGAGCGCACAACTGTCACTGCCGAACCCGCTCCCAAACACTCTGTATGGTATTGTGTAAGTGCAAAATAGCATCACCGCATTACATTTGACTCACTTGTCCTAGCACGACTGCAAATATGGGCCGATTGCAGATACGTACCAGTGGTGTCCTCACTGTGACAAGCTACGATCCCCGGAATGCCCTGTGGAACGGATATAGGCAAGCTCAAAGAAAATGTTATCATACTCTTGAAAGAGATAGGAGGTAATATTGGACCATCGATCTTTAGTAGTAGTGAACTTAACAAATTCTAGTGCCTGATATCTAATTTGACAACCTATCCCGATTTACAGGCTGTGCTGTCTACGCATGTCACAAGGCTATATGTTTCAAGAGGTTATTTCAGGTGTTTACAGAATCAAAGCAATAGGAAGAACCATATATAAATCTACTGGCTATGAGAGGGTGGTCACGAATAACCCGACCTGCAATACAGGTTGGCAGTACAGCCACGATGCCTAACATCGAGATCGCTGCCTAATCCTGTATCTATTACAATAGGCATAAATAGGCCAACGACCCCCCCTCACAAGAGAGAGGGGGGAATCAAGGGCCTTAAAGTCCTAGAGAATTATTAGCTAAATTGAATCGCTACGCGATTCCAAGCCCTCTTATCAGCCCTTGGTACAATGCAGTGCAACAGTGGCGGAGTTAATACACATTTCATATTTGCCCATGTGGTACTTTTGATTGCAAATCGATATATTTTATTACACATAAGCAGGTGGGGAAACGTCTTAAAAGGAGATAAAAATTAGTTTTCGGTACTTGCTTAGGCTTGCATCACGTCTCAGTGATACATGTACATAGCTAATGGCGAAGAATCCGAGTCCACCCGATGAAGAACACCCATAATAAAGGGCGGTTATACCTATAGTGCCCATTTCAATTTTATTAGGTGACGAATTGTTGTGGCTGAGCACCGTGACTACCTCCTCATCTATAAGGATAGATAGGCACATACATCTTCATTCTAATACCAGTTACTATGTAGTAGCCTTCTTTATCTCTGCCCAGTATGTATCAATACCATTATAGTCTACCTGCTGCTCTATGTTGTACGCTCACATGAACTTATAAAATAGGCTCAGCCTGCGGATATCATTTAAAGGATCGTAGACTCTGTTATACGGCCTCGAAAGGAGGATCATTTCAGCGGTCTTCTTCGTACCGCTGAAATCGCGAACTAATGGCCGAAGAACAACTTGCCCTCGTGACAACCTCACAGAAAGCTACTGCATCTAAAATAGATCAGTCCCCGTCGCCGGAGCCAGATTATCGCGCACACCGAACAGTGGACGCTGAGCCGCCTCCTAAAAACCAACGACAAGGGCGTTCGACGGCGGACGATCTAAACGGTCGATCGCTTGATGACTTGCCCGGGCATTGTAACTTAGGGAAGGAGACATATTGGTTTTGCGTAAGTAAATGAATCCGTGTGTGCATCGCATACCTCTACTAATTTACCTAACTGCGGATTCGGGCCATTATCAGTTACTCTGATAGTTAACTGTGTTGATTGTGGCCACCAACGATGCAGTAATTGTACCTAGGACTGGACAATATCTTAGTCGCCTTTCAAAGTCACAAACGCAACTCCCAACTGCATACCTAATGAAACATCAATAATAAGAGGTATTCCTTCGTATTGGAACCAACCACTTTAAAGATATCCCATCACGCTGGCGGCAATTTCTGACCCCCTGGCACCAGATTTTGAAAGATGAGGTGTGGGTCGTACACTTGCTGCACGGCCCGCAGCCGTTGGGTGTTGTCTTCACCGTATGAGGCGATCACCGGCTGCTTGGCGTTGGCATCATTCATGAAGATGTATTCCAACTCAACCGAGGCATGTCTCACCAAATCTATGATTTTTGTATGGAGAGACTCGATGGCGGCAATAGCGACGCTATCGTCATCGGCATTCCACCAGCCCACGTTTATTGCAAACCACGTCTGGTTCACCGGCTGCAGTCCTAAGGCGTTTCCGCCGCGCTCCCGCCCAGCCAGCGCAACATTCTGACTGATTGGCTGCGCCGTGCCAACTAAGGAGCCAGCCTGCAGCGTCGAAATGACAGCTATCTCTGGGGCGGTCGCGAGAAGGCTGCTGATCTGCGCGAGCAGTTCGCTATTAGGCTGGAATGATTCCGAGTACCACGTCTACCTTGGAATATCTGTTGATGCAAAAGACCCCATAAGTTCATGCAAGGTCATGAAGCCTGTCTGCTCAAACGCGGGAGTCAAGCTATAAAAAGGGTTGTAGGCGTCGGGTCGCTCCACGGGTTTAAGGTAAACCAGAGTGAGGATTACCGAGCCGTTGTTGGGGGCAAGGTTCAGTGCCAAATTGGCGTACAGGTCCTTGTTTGGCGTAGCCTGGTATTCGTAATAAGCCTGGAAAACATCGGGCATCTGATCAATGGTGAATACCAGGACCCCGCCCCAAACCTGCTGGATTGAGACTGTGTTGGTCGTAAACCTGGTAACAATGCCTTGAAAAAGACCAGTGAGCATTCGGTGTTACTCGCGATAAGGAAAATACCGGATCATACCAAAATTGTTAGCACCTCCCTTCAGCGCCCAGAACAAATCAGGATGATTTTCGTGGGTAGCCTCTACGACGCTCGCGTCAGCTAGAATCACCTAGCACGTGCGTTTTCTTAGCGACCGAACATCTTTAGTAGGACTCAGGGGGGTGGGAATTACCTCGTAGCTTACAACATTATCGCAAACCAGACCGTATAGATCCGACAAATACCGCCGAGCACGAGACCGCCGACCCCGACGTCTAACACCCTGCCGCCGACAACAGTGACATTGTACGGGTCTAGAGCCGTATAGACAGCACCCCACCTAGCCCCGGGTCCAAGCGATGCAAGGCCGGTGGCGGCATCGTAAGCAACTTGGTCGAGCTTATCCATAGCAATCAAGACTCCGGTATCGATGTTTGCATCGAATGGGTTAGTTGAGTGCCCGCCGGAGCGGATGGCAAAGGGCACATGATTGGCAACGAGCACGCGAACCAACTTCTGCATATCAGAAGAACTTGTGGGGTGTTTCCAGGCGGTCTGGGACCAGCTCTCTGCCCTGAGGGTCGAGTATTGAGGATCGGAGGGTAGCACGATAACAGAGTCAAGCTCGGTTCGGAGCTGATCGCACGTGTTGGTGGCCGACGTATCAAGTCGTGACAAGGTCGTCTCAACTTTTACATATGCTTAATAGTAGGGTAGAAACCAACCACAACGGCCAGGAGGCCTATGGCGATCATGGTCGCTAAGGAGGTCAGATTGTAAAACGTTTGCTTAGGTGCCATATTTACGTAAACAGAGCTACAGGAAATAAAAAGCAAGCTGTTCTGTGCGAGACAACTACAGCGGCCGACGGCAGGTCTTATGATATTTTCCCCTGGGTCTCTAACGGGATGGTCAACTCTTCCAACCATTGTTGGCAAGTCCCTTGCATAAAGGCGCCAACAATGTCAAAGAGCCTGCATTTTTACTGTACAGGTTGTGCTCACGAGCGATGCATTCACCGTGAAACTGACCACCAAATATAAATACAATAATTTTGCAGGAAGTGGCAGGACTGGAGTGGATTTTGTATCTTAAAGCTGGTCATTTTCGAGGTCTGACGATAGACTGTCTAAAGTTGAAGAGAACGGCAGTACTTTACTTGCACTGTAATATGGTCGCGACCTAAGTCTTGGTAAAATCAAATATAATTGGCACAGCCAAATAATTTTCTTAACCCTGTGGGTTAGTACCAACATACGTATGTTGGACGAATACCACTATGTCATCAAAGCTGGCAACAATCCTGCCGAAGTTCAAGAGTACACAATTGAAGCAGCTCGCCTTTTTATGCGGCGTCAAGGGTTCGGGTAGAAAAGCAGAGCTAGTCGAGAGACTCCGTGCCATTGCCGATGCGCGCCTAGCTGGGCGGCTGGCAAAGAAAGGCAAGCTGATTTTGAGCATTGATCTGGGCATCCGCAATCTGGGTTACAGCTTATTAGCACCAGCCGCACCACTTGCTTCACCCGAGCATTTGTCAATTGCGGATTTGCGCCGGCCGCCACGCATCCACCTGCACGCATGGCAGCGGCGAGAGGTGCTAGAACTGGAATCCGAGACCATACCGCTCGATCCGGAACGGTTTAGCCCGGCATCGTTGGCCGTCGCGGCGGACCGGCTAGTGCGGCGGGATCTCTTACCTCTAAAGCCGACGCACGTGCTAATTGAGCGACAACGCTGGCGCAGTGGCGGCGCAGCGGCCGTGCAGGAATGGACGTTGCGCGTCAATACGCTTGAGGCTATGCTTCACGCGTCGCTACGGACGTTACGGGAGCTAGGACATTGGAAAGGGGAAATCGTGTCCGTGGCGCCTGATAGGGTTACACGGTTTTGGCCATCGCCAAGCGAGGAGGAAAATTTTCCGAAGGTCAAACGAAGTCGTTCCACTAAGGGCGTGGTAGGCAAAGTGCGAAAGGAAGCGAAGTCACAGCAGAGCAGCAAGAAACATAAGATTGGCGTCTTGACGAGCTGGTTGGCGAAAGACGATAGCATTATTCTGCCCGCGAATAGCGATGCTGAGGAAGCGGTCAAGCGGTTTCGGACAATGCTGACCGGCGCCCGTAGATCTAAGGTCACGGAAGAGAGCTTAGTGCGCGAAGCTGGGTCCCGGAAACTGGATGATCTAACGGATTGTCTCTTGCAAGGCGTCGCATGGCTAAAGTGGGAGGAAAACCAAACACTACTCCTCCGAGAGGAAGGCCTCATGGAGCTATTAGACTCGACAATCTTAGACGAACAGGAAGCATTAGATGATGACGTATAAACAAGCACTTTATTGCAATTGTACAGGTATCCATCTATGTTCAAATCAAGGCCCAACAGATGGTCGTAGTCCTAGCTAGGACTACTGTCTGCCTTCCAACATGCAATTCTAAATAAACCACCCGGGCCCGAAAGGATTGGGGTATCATAGGCCCTGGACAATCCGACAACATTCACCCTCTCCTCGACATACACCCCCAATAACTATGCACTCCCAATAACTATCGATACGACTCCTTCAGCAAGGCGTTTACAAGAAGACGACGCTGGTCAATCCCGTAGCCAGGAGAGCGGCAGCGGCGAAGAGGAAAGACTGAGGCTGGGTAGCCATGCCGGCGTTGGTGGTGGGAGAAGCGGTGCTGCTAGATTCACTGTAGCGAAAGTAGTCATTAGTAACCTTTCCAACAAGATTTGCGCCAGAATATACTCACGTAGCGCTGGTGCCAGATCCGCCAGTGCTAGATCCGCCAGTAGTGCCGGATGCGCTGTCGGTCGGGGTAGCGGAAGCGGAGACGGAGACGGAGCCAGTGCCAGTTGCAGAAGAAGAAGCGGTGCCGGTGCTGGAGTGGGCAGAGGAAGTCGAGGTAGGAAGGTCGGCAACAGTCACGCCCTGCTCCAAGCACTTGGAGGAGTAAACCTTGTAGGCGGTGGGCAACATCTCCTTGTGGCAGTTCTCGGTAAGGTTGCCCTGGACGGCATCCTGAAGGTCGCCGCAGACTGCCTTCAAGTCGGTGGGGTTATCCTGGACTCTGTACGCGCATTGCTATTAGTCCTATTGCTCCTATTATAGCGTATCTTTTTCCTCCTAGCCTGGCATAGTAGCTTAGACCTAGAACTCGACGTACCCGAGAGCAGCCAACAAACAAGCCGGGGGCATAGCGGCGGCGACCTGGACGAAGGCCAAAACGGCAGCGAAGATGGCGAAGAAAGCACGCATTTTGACGAAATTGGTATCGATATCGCTGAAGAATTGAAATAAATCGGGGTTATCTGGCGAAAAATGCAAATGCAAATGAAACACAGGCTCAAAATTCGGCACGCGTTGACGGGATCGAATCGATTGGGGAATCTGCGAAACAGAATGTAATTGTCTAATCAGCTAAAGAGTGACTGAATAATAATGAGAGTGACGAGATCGCAGCGTAAAGAATGACTGCGAATGCTCAATGGAAAGGACTGAAAGATGGATTGGTGGTGATGATGGTGGTGATGGTGAAGGAATGAATCGCGCTCCAGTCGTTGCTCTTCTCCTGAATCCTAATCTTCGAACAGAAACTGACATGGGTCTGCGGTCCTTGTCAATTCAGGGAAAACATCGGCGAAATGACTTATGACTGACGATCCTCTTTGTTAAGGGACTGGATAGGCTTAGTGTGGAATTTCAAATCTCGCTACGCTCAATGTGTCAATCTGTGTAACGGTATCTCGTATTAATAAAGGCATGATCTCTCAGTTGAAAGAACTTTGAATAATATCTCTAATCTCATACTGACATTTAATGCATCCTCAGAGCCCGAGGTTAAACACGGTTTGGCGATACTCTTTTCACGGTTTCTGTAAGCTACCTAGGCTTATCTTCAAGTTACCTTACCTTGTGCTCCCGAAAGGGTTCATAGTCTCTAAGTAGTGGTTGGAGAAATCATTAATTGATTACTAAGACAGAAGAGTTCACGATATGACCTAGCTGCCGCAGACGTCTGCTAAATAGAATTCGATCATAAAATTAATTGCATTACTTGAATTTCTAGGATCATTCGCGTCATCTCACTTACCCTTCTCATAGGACGACATAATTTAGTATCTGCTAGATTTTGATCGTGAAAATATAACCTACATACATGAGTAGGAGCAACCTACATTTCAGCACACTCTATGAACTTAGTAGCTTGTAACTGATTGTACAATTCTACTTAAGCATCTTATAGAAAGCAAGAGCAGCATAGGCGTGTGTCACACGGCTATATGCGCCAAGAAGTTATTGACGGACTTTCGGACTTCCTTCACGATAAAGATAAAGAGAGGGTGGCCATGAATAGGGCGACCTGCAAGACAGGTTATATGTAATTATTACTTGAATTGAACCTCTATGATTCCAAGCCCTTTACGTCAGCCGTCCAGCCCTTGTCACAGCGTGATTATTCCGATCTAGCCAGATTAATACCTACAAACAATTGGTAGCAAGAAATAGTCCAAAATTATATACTTTAATAAGTACATTCCCCCTTCTTATTTTATGTGATTCTACGTGTATACAGTTAGCATAGGGCATCTACTAACCATCAATGGGTTGTCTAACAAAGTGGCTAGCCACGCATCTTAAAGTACGCAACGTTACCAGTGTGATTTATTAGGTCCTTACGTACCTAGGCAGTAATCCGTACTGCAACTTACCATCTCGTCACCACGGCATACTACCTATTCTCAATTTCCACTCTCCACCCCGAAAACAAATGCTTTAGTTAATCCTTCATTACGTTGCCAGATGTACCAGCTCTAAACCATATTGCTTCTCTTAAGAGGTTTTTCTACAACATTAAATTAACCGTGTCATAACATTTACAACATTCCTTCTCCCCACTACCTCGTCTCTCTAAGGTACTCGCTTCTTCCTATAATAAAAGTTGTATGTAAATTTTAACCCAGATGCATTCATACCCCGAGGTACTATAGTTCGGCGGGTTGTTCCGAATTAATGTCAACAGCATCGTTTGCGCCGTGCACATACATGAGATAAGCCGTGGTTCCCGCAGTTCCTATTCTATCTGTGTCGTTGGCCTGGCTGGTTGATCCTATCTACCTACCTACTCAGGCAGCTCAGGGGTCTCAGTACCAACAACGTGCTTCGCACACGGTCGATCCCATTGTGCCGTGTTTCACTGCATGCAGGTTGGAACTATGTTGGGGTCCAAAAAGAGGTGGGTGTGGCGTACTATTTGCCTAGGTTTAGGCACGTAATTCTACCAACACAATATCTATCCGAGTTAGGGTAGGGCGTGAACGCAACATCTCAGTGCAACGGGCGAGGACGGTTTGACTTTGATGTATGACCAAATAGGGAGGTGATACGTCCTATATTACAACCTGTAGGCTTCTTGCTCACATTAAATGTACTTCAATGTTACCTATGTAGGCAATAAAGGGGCGAAGCAAAAAAAGGGAATGATTCGCCAACGTGGAACATTGTATCTATTGTCTCCTCGTACGAAAGCAACCGGAAAAGACACTTGCGCGTGGATGATTGTAACATGGTGTTTAACTTAGTATGTGACTCCAGAACCTTTTCTTTTCCCGATACCAAGATGGCTGACTTAGACAGGTTACCGCAGCTTAAACCCTCCCGGGACTAACTTTTGGAAGACGAGACTTGGGTCGTACCTCTGCTGCACCCGTCTCAACTTTTGATTACTTGCATTGCCGTAGCTGGAAAAGACATCCTGATCCCAGCTTGCATCGTTCATGAACAGATAAGGCACGTGCTCCCCCTTATCTGTACTTGCCCCGATGAACTGGTCTACGATGGCACTTGCGGCGTTATGCACGGTCTGGTCATCGTCTGGGAACAACCACCCGGCGGCCGTTGTGAGCCAGGTCTGGTTTACGGCTTCCAGTCCTAGAGCATTGCCACCATTACTCGCTCTTCCGATTTCGACCGCCTTCGACGAAATGGGCTGTAGAGTAATTGCCATGAACGCGCCAGTGACCCCTTGGATGGTTTCTACCGATGGCGAAGACATAATGATGTTTCTAATCTCGTCGTATAGTGATTTTTCTAGCTCGAAACTTGTAGCGTGCCAGTCGAACCTGCAATAATCGGATTAATTGTACTGCGGCTTCGAAAAGGGGCACTGAATCAGAATAGACATACCGAGCTACTTCTGGAACGGCATACTCTGCAAGATACGTAGTAAAATTCTTGATAGCCGTGCTATCCGTCAAGGTTTCGATCGAGTAGAATGGCGCGAACGCGGCGGGTTCTTCCTCGGGCTTCAGGTATACCATTGAGATCAACGCTCCTATGCTAGAGTTCGTAGGGGAAACCGCGATGATTAAATTCGCGTACGGATCCTTGTCGTTGGCAGCCTGATACTCGTAGTAAGCGTCCATGAGTTGGGGTAATTTTTCAGTCGTATACGTCTTGATGCCACCCCAGACCTGGCCCAAGGGGTACGTCGTGAGAGTATATGCCGTAACTATGCCTATTAGGTTTCCTTGTTAGTAATTTCTTCTTTTACGTGAACTAGCAGCAGAAGGACATGCCGAAATTGTTTCCCCCGCCTTTCAGTGCCCAGAATAAGTCTGCGTTTTCATTCGCGTTGGCGTTGACGAGAGAGCCGTCCGCAAGAATGACCTATCCAGCTGTAAGCCAGGTATGAAAGGAGGAGCTACGGGGTTCGACAACTTGCCTCGAAATTGAGGACATTATCACAGGCTAGACCATATAGGTCCGTGAACCAGGAAAGGCCGCCTCCACGTAATGTTATGTTAATTGCCACATCGTATATGAGAGGCAGTCGAGGCCGACTTACTCCCTAGAATCAAGCCACCTACACCGACGTCTAGGACTCTCCCTCCCACGACAACTACTCCATAAGCTGCGAGTTGGGTGTACACGTCTCCCCAGGTCAAACCCGGCCCCACTACAGCAACATTGCGGTCTGCGTCGTAGTCCAGCCGAGTGAAGTTGGACATATCAACCAAGACACCATTGTCAATGTTTGCAAAGCCGCGGTGCGGCTCATGACCTCCAGAACGCACTGCGAAGCTCACGTTGGAATTGACCATTAAAGTGACCGCATGCTGGACGTGTTCTGCGAGAGACGGGTGGATGATACACGTGGGTGTTCCCCATGCGGTTTGGACCCTATTGTGGTGAGCATCAGGGTTGCTTATAATAGTGTTTCACTCAGACGAATCATTCTGTCTCACCAATTCTTAGTTCTGAGAGCCTCGTAGTCCGCATCATCCATAGCGGAAACCTCGACATTTCCCAGTATCGCATCCAGTTGCCGGCATATCTCCGCAGTGGTGTTTGGGGGAGCGGCAAGCCCAACGGCTATGAGAGAAGAGATGCAGATAGATACAAGCAAAGCACCTATGCCAGAAATTAAGAGCACCATATTTGGTATGATACTAGGCTAAAAGGATACATGACAAAGTTGAGGTGACGTTCTTTGTTTTAAAGCGGAACTCCTCCCCCTTATCCAAGACCTAGGTATCGAAGCTTGTCAACTACCACCTACCTACCTATGTAACACTGTGCAGAGACATCAAGACACCGGATATCTCTACATGTAATGTAATCCATCACGGAGAAATATCTCAAGGATTAATTACCTTTTATGTATGTGGATAGGTAGCTGCAAGCTTGGTTACCCAATTCTACGGCACCTGGGCATGATATTGCGTTGCATTTCACTAGGTACAGACCCCCGTGAATATAGGTAATCTCCGTAACAAGAGCCAATCGGATACCAACTGTCCCCAAATCCCTGTAGGCTGTAAGGCAGAGTACCTGCAAGCCGGGCCGCGAATATGCACGATCTACTGTAACATAATATACTACCTAAACTACATACCTACCTACTACATACATACATGTATGTTTCTCGCAAGATATTTCTTGATTCGGCTTCTATGTAGAGTACACGTGCAGTTAGGTAGGTATCTACGTAAGTAGATGTTGGCGCCTGCAGTCAAATGACTCTTTACATACTGCAAGCCTCTCCGTTTGACAACGCTTCCCGCTTAATTATATTTGGTGACAAATACGATCAGCTCTGATACCCTGGTCCATACCTGCATGTAGGTACCTAAGGAAGGAATTGACCCCACTCGCTTGCTGACGCTGCGTATCGAACGAACGAACGATTCATCGGTGGAAAGGCTTGATGAACTTCAAGAAGCAGGCTATCAGGTATTGTGGCTTGGCAATTAATCATTCCCTTCCTTCTGTGGCATTACTGACTTGTAACTTGCTACCGCTACAGACATGTGAAATCTTGGCTAAGGTACCTACGCACATTGCGGCATTTCTCAGATTAGGTACTCGACCGGAAGATGCCTCAATCAGAGTTGCTTGCCGTGAGACCGCAGCTTGGCTAGACTCGGCACTTAGTCTATCTTCGAGCGGTCTGCGAAACGTCTTTGGAAGATGGACGATTCCATCTTCTGGCATGCCAACTCCCAGTCCGTCGAGTAAGCACGGTAGAAAGGCTGATATCCAAGCAGAGCGCCGAGCCACCTGCCGACCACGATCCCCGTGACTTGCGCTATTCGCCGCCCGAAAGGCACCCACCGTGGGAGGGATATGTATGTCCCACCAGCGTCAAACGTCTAGCACATATGAGCCTCGAACGTCACTCCCGTGGTCGCAGAGCAGTGTATTGGAGGAGAGGATAGGATGGCTCACACTTAAGACCTGAATAAGACTGATCTTCTTGTTGGTCCTTATCGTCTCGTCCTGATATTTATACCAATTCTCGAAGAACAACGTGTTTAGCTGGAAGACACTGGGCGTCTTTTCACCGGATAGTAGGAACTTGACGACCTTGCTTCCGTCCTGGCGCGAGGGCTCAAGCGGATACGAGCGGTGGTTCGCCCACTCCTCGATGCAGAACTCGGGGTCCTCGCTCGTTAGCACGACTTCTTTCCCCTCAACCTCGAGTCCCAGCTTTCCTTCTACGGCCTCGATGTACTCAGCCTGGTTCGCGTGGAAGTGGAGCGGCGGCTTCTGCAAGAAGAACTCGGCGCCTTTCACTAGGTCGAGAGTGACGTGGAAGGCGAAGGACCGTTCATGATGATGGATCACCCGTGTGCTAACGGCTCCATTGAGGCTGTACGCAATGAGCAACCTCGTCATAGAAAGTACTAAGATCAGGTGTACTTGAACCTGGAGGTAACTGATCAGAGACGAGACTTACACTGTAATCACCTGGTCCGAGTCTGCGTACTCCATCGTCTATCTATTCTGTTCATCCGTTCGGGGATCTTTGTTGATGGACGAGAGTCACTGTGACCGGCCATCCACTGCCTAGTCCAGTTGCATTTTTATTCTTATTATTTATATTTTATACAACGCAGTACCACAAACAAGCATCCTAGCAATCAAGTACTCGGCAATGCCCCATCACCTTGCGTAACAAAATGTGGCATTGTAAGTGGAGAGAAAGGGCGGAAGGGAGAGGGGTAGATGTAAGATAGGTACCCAATACTTCATATCCCGATGCTCTTCGATTGGATTTTCAAAATGTTGGTTTTCAAGATTTTGATGCTTCTTACACATGTACATAGGTAGGTACCTATCTCACATTGTCCTATCTCGTAATACGACCTCTTACCTATACGTACCATAGGACTATGGTCAGGCTTGCACACCAACTTGCATTGTGCAGGACAATGGAAAACGGTCTATGTGGTAGCATTGGAGAGTTACACACTTAGGATGGGACTAGAGTCGCCTCATCATTCGCAGATATGGGTTGACCGCATAACCAGGTAGTAAGTGACACTTTGTATTATTTGAATTTTCTTCTGCCTACTAGTGTACCTAGTATAAGCGTGGGATGAGCCGCCGAAAATGAGGGAAGAAGGCCCGCGGGCGAGTTGTGAGAATAATGTCGACACCTAGGCAACCTGGCCAACCCTACAACATGAATAAAGACCAAAAACACGAAGAGCTCCCCGATACCAAGGGGGTCGATACCAAGGAGGCTCTTTCACAGCAATATGGTGGAATCCATGCGGGTGGATGGGTCGATACGCTCCCAAAGTCCTGGATCCCGTACATACAGCTCGCCCGCCTAAGCCCCCCAGCTGCCCTCTTCCTGATATATTTCCCCCACGTATTTGGTGTTTTGCACGCGGCCAATGTGCATCAGCTACCGGCACCAGAAGTTATACGCACGTGCGTGCTTCTATTAGGCGGCAGCTTCTTCTTCTCCAATGCCGCCCATGCTTGGAACGACATCGTCGACGCGCCCATCGACAAGCAGGTGGCCCGCACGAAGAAGCGGCCGATCCCGAGGGGCGACATATCTCCTTACCAGGCCCTAGCCTTTGCGGCCGTTCAAGCCATCGGGGCAGCGTCTTTCTTACTCTTCTTCCCGATCCCGACAGCGATAGCGACAGTCCCCACCATCGTAGGGACTACGTACTATCCTTGGTCTAAGCGGCACTTCTACTTCCCCCAACTAGTGCTCGGGTTCTGTCTTTCCTGGGGCATCATGGTTGGGAGTGCGGCCACGGGCATGGTCAGCCCGTGGACTGACAGGGGCGCATTGTGCCTGTTGTTCACGTCTATACTATGGACGACTATCTACGATACGATCTATGCGTACCAAGATATTACGGACGACGTCAAGATAGGGGTAATGAGCACTGCGGTCTTCTTCGGAAATCATACCAAGACCTTGTTATGGCTCCTCCTTTTCCTCCTAGGCACCTCTCTTGTTATATACGGGGAACTGACGCAGATGGGAACCGTGTACTATGTCGTTACGATCTGTGGCAGTCTTTCGTCACTCGCCTCTATGGTTGCGAATGTGCAGCTCAAGGACGACGCCAGTTGTTGGTGGTGGTTCTCGTGGGGTTTTTGGTTCACGGGAATATCCATCACTATCGGTTTAATTGCTACCTATGTTAGCTCATATTAGGAAATTGTTAAAGCGAGGTATCTACTCAGGTACCTGAACTATCCATTTCGGATCAAGTACATTAAACAGTTGTCTAGACAGTTACAGAGTATCTCAAACGCTGCAAAACATGTTCCAATAAACTCTAGTCCCAATGATATCTCTCTCTATGTGTGTGTGTGCGTAGTCGCTTGCTACCCGGTGGGGTTTGCAATCCATCCCTTAATCACCATAGTCGTTTCCACCGAATTTTCATATCTCGATCCGGGGGCATACCTGCAGATCCAGCATATTTCTTATCATTCCGAGCAGGCCTATCCGACTTTGAACCATCATAATTGACCCATTCAACGAGCTCAATGTCGAACTTCACAACTATAATGGCGACTGCCATGATAATCTCCCGCTTGGCGAAATGGCGTCCCGGGCACATCGCATGATCTCCACCTAAAGAGCAAATTAGCTAATGCAGCATTATACTCCCTAGATAGGTACAAAGGCATCTTACCATAGGGGAAGTACGAAGTTGGTCGCGCATTAATCGAGAATCGAGGCTCTTTTTCTTCGGTGTTGAGATGCCGCTCAGCCCAGAACTCAGACGCAGGATGACCATCGGATCCCCAGACTGTCTCGTCGTAGTGCGCGAACTGGGTTGGCGATTGGACGAGGGACCCCTTCGGTATACGATATCCCCCTATCCAGATATCCTCTAGGGCCTCCCGCGTCGCAGTAAAGGAGATGTGCATGCGTAGTGCTTCGCTGTACACCGACTGTATCAAGGGCATGGACAGTAGCTTTGCCACGTCGCTAAGACGACGTCTCCCGATACTTTTGTCGAATGCAAAGGCCTGCTCTGCTTCTTCACGCACTCTCCGAAACAAGGGCGGATCTTGGATTAATTGCATCAGAATCCACGTGGCAACAGGTAAAGTATTGCCATTCAGGCTGAGCATAAAGTCAGCGATTAGCATGCGATGGACGGCATTAGTGTGTAGCTTACCCGAAAAGCGTAGCCATAGTATGCCCGCTGGCCGTGCGGACAGAAAAGCCCGACTCTCTCAACCACCGCGCAATTTCGCGAGCGAACCGGGAGCCCCAGTACGGATCCCAATCTGATTCATCTTCCAGCCCGTTCCAATTGAACTCCTCGTATGCTATTTCTGTCTGCTTCCTCGTCATGCTGTGTAACCGACTTCGAATCTGGTATGCCCGAGGTATGAGGAACTTCGGAAGGCCCCAGACAAGGGCTCCGGCAACCTCGTCAAATTCCCAATAGCAGTCTATGAGATCGGGGTTTAGCTCGAGAAGCTTCGTCCCGAACATAGATTTCACCGCGCTCTCAGCCATGACGGTCTTCATAAAACTAAAAAGCGTGAGGGTTCTCCACTCCTGAAGAGGATGGTCGTGATCAAGCCGTTCTGCGAAGAAGCGGTAAAACGTGTTGGCTATGATGTCTGTATACTTCGCACTACTAAGGTATTTGGCATAAATTTGGTGATGATTGTACCAATGGCGATTGATCTCGGGGACGTCCTCCATCCCGGGGTTTGGCACTTTTTTTCTACCAGACTTGTCATTTTCAAACATTTGGATCTCGTCTCCAGACATATCCCAGTGCTTATCCATGAGAAGGGTGTGAAACATATTTGGATCCATGATGTGTGGCGGCCCGAACAACTTCGCCGTGTTCTTTGCGCCGGTCACCATATATACATCTCTGGGCCACAGCTTGAACTTGATGATGCCCTCTTGACTCAAAGTTTTCCTATAATAATATTAGCTTGAAAGGTGTTCTTATAGCTAGCAGAAATATATTCATCTACATTGCTCTGTCGAGGAATGCTCCCATGTCGGTGAAGTACTGATACGTGTTTGAGACGAAGGGAATAGCCTCTTTGAGATATGGCGGTTGTGGCTCATTGTTGCTTAATCGTCGGGAAATAAGAATCACCAACACACTTAGCAACGCAAGAATGATGAGAGGAACGGCTAACGAGCGCTCATGGCGCTTAAGATAATCCTCAACGAGATTCATTTTATTCACTGTATCCCAACTAAATGATATTCCGTGACGTCTAGTTGATGTATGGAGGCGCGATCAGTCTGTGCGGAAAGGTTTGAAGCGATACTACAGGCTTGGTCGTCTTTACCCCGAGCTTAGGACTTAACATGAATAGTTGGTTCTATAATGCCTACATTGGACGGTGGCGGCATGTATATGTACAATACGACGCCATGCAGTGGGAGGCGCAGACATTGTCAGTAACATATAGCATGGCTAAGCATGTAACTAGAAATTGTACAAGATGTTGGTTTCCGAATTAGGACACGAAGTCCGGAGCCTGGACACTTATTAACGATAATACATCGACTTCTCCGGGAAAGGAGGGAGTTCTACTATCAGACAACCACAGTGGTAAGCTAGTGACTGTTCTTGGAACGCTGACATATATGGAATTAGTTTACATGATCATGGAGATGGGCCTGAACGTGAAGGAGAGTACGAAGGAAGCGTCTCCACAGTCGGTCCATTCCATTCTTGAGATTGTCTAGAATAAAGAGTCGGGCGAAGAAGAGGCGCCATTGGCCTCCTAGATTCTAGGCTAGCTTCACGAACGTCATTGCTTGCGCATGCATGTACCCATCTGCCGTTGCTGATATTGATAAGAGTCACAGTGGTGATAAATGTAGCGCAGCCTTGGGAGAGGGGGTGATACATTACCTACCTAGGTACCTAGGTACCTACCTCAACAGAGGATACATATTGATTGCCGTCAATGTATTCTCCCAAGGCTCACCGCTAGTTCTGCAATGAACTCGTTGCCTTAGTATAAAAAAGTAGCTGATAGGTATGTAGTCTGCCTGGAGTGGGACCCGAGGTAAGGTACGATGATACCTTCCAAGTTTCGTATGTACATGTATGTATGTTCATAAGGGATGAATGCGCCAGTTGTATTTGTCACCAACAAGGCGTCTTGGAACCGCTCGCGGGTGGGTCACACATCCGAACCCTTAACTCCTTAAATCCAGCTGGCCAAGAAAGTCTTGAAGATTCTGTAAGACATTCTGTAAGACCGTGCTCAATCACAAGGTGTGATTGGTTATATTCCTGCAGATTATGGAGCGTTGAGCTTGGCTTCTCGCAGGATGTAGCCTCCTGTGGGAGGAAAGAGGGTGATATTCAAAGGTATTGACGGATACGACCTACCGATTTCTAACAGCTGACTGATACGACGGTACCCCATCATGCCATTTCTCATATATACTTGCAGGCTGGTAGGTAAGTAAGTTACGTTCGAGACGGGTCCCTCTCTAAGGGTCATCCACAAACAGAGATATATGTAAATTGTTGGTAGTACTAAGGTAGTTCTACATAGCAGGTAATACCGGATGTTTTGATACCCCTCACAGTGTGTCTAGCACCTTAGCTCCATAGGCTTCTTCATGGCAGATGATTGGATTGTAATCCTGGTTCACCATCACCTCAAATAAGCACTGCATTAGCTCCCGCTATGGGGTCTTTCCGAGATTTTGGGCCAGGCTTGTATTGTACAATACTAAGCCCTACATGTACCTAATGACCCGTAAGTAGTGCCTGTAAGGTATCCATGTATGTGCAGTGCAGCCTCCATACAGGTTGTTAATGACGCCCCTCAGGGGCACTTATGTAGAATGATCACTTACATGTAGGTAGGTAGTCAGTCCTAAAGCTGCTTTCGACCCCAAAAATGAACTCTTCCCAACTTCAATTGATCCCCATCCACACACAACATGTCGGGCACAGTTATTCTCACAGGTGCGAACAGCTCTGCTGGCCTGTTCGCCTCCGAGCATCTTCTGAAGACATACCCGCAGTATACAGCTGTGTTCACCGTCAGGAGCGCCGCTGATACCGATGTCAATACCAAGAGCTTACGAGCTATCATTTCTAAATATTCCAAGGCAAAGGCCTCGGTTCATGAGCTAGACCTAGCCAACCTCACTACCGTTCATCAGTTTACAACTACAATCTCGGATGGCATCGCCGGTGGTCAATATCCACCTATCAAGTCTATCATTTGCAATGCCTATTACTGGAATCTTGTCGACGATCCCAAACTTACCGTCGATGGCTACGACATGTCCATACAAGTCGGACACATCTCTCATGTAGCCCTCGTATTACGCCTCCTAGACCGATTCGGCCCCGACGGCGGTCGTATCGAACTCATCTCAAGCGAGGTACACTATCTCAAGAAGTCGCCGATGTCACCATATCTTCCTGAGATACCTAATGATATCGACCTTCTCATCCACCCGCGTCCCGATACCGACAAGCAGGGCCGCGGCTTTCAGCGATACGGCACTTTGAAGCTAGTCATCACGACCTGGATGTATCCCCTGAATGAATACCTGCAAAAGGTGAGAAGGCTTATTTCAAATGCTATTCATTGTCTCCTGGCTAACGCGTCAACTCTCGATAAAGGACCCTAAGTTTTCTAACATCACTGCCGTGGCTATAAACCCGGGTAACCTGGGCGACTCCCGGGCCTTCCAGACCAACACCCCCAATTCGATCAAGTTCATGCAGAAGTTCGTTATGAAGCCCTTGATGCCCCTGATCCGCCGCTTCGCCGACCCGACGTTCCGACCCTCCTCCGAGGCAGGTGCAGACATCATAGAGCTCGGCGTGGGTAAGGCCTATGACGGTGAGCGAGGCTACTACACCCTCCTCAAGAAGGACGAACCCGACCCTTCGGTATTGGACAAGGAGAAGCAAAACATCATATGGACTAAGAGCATCGAGTGGGCTAAAATAAACAAGGACAACACCGCGCTCAAGGTCGCCTTCGAATAGTCTGATCTCGTCAATGTGTAAGTCTTGTTTCTATAATGAGACATCATCGGTCGTAAGGTGTCATTAGTTAAGTGTATGAAGAAGCTTTGTAGCTACATATAAATAATAAATAATGGGCCTCTCCTTTTTTAACAGGGGTACGTCTCCTCCATAACATAGTACATAAGGATCTAGTCTAGACAGGTACCTACCTGGTGACAGCTTCTACATTGGCATACGGCATGTTCTATCTCAATGACTCTGCATTTATCTAACTCGTATCCGCCATTAGAAGCAGAACGACGTTGTCCTCTGTTTTTTCTCCAACAATGCACCTTTTGGATCGGGACGACAACTCGACCTACCCTGATCCATGACATATACCATCTTGCTTGCCCATGTTGAGAGACTTCTTATCTACAACTAGTCTTTATACACAAATACGTTCATAGGAGGTCCCAATAAGACAGAATATATTCGTGTTCTTAGGCAAGCTATCTACATGGGCGCTGCCAACTATTCACTGTCTATGTCCTATAAGCAAAGCTATAGTATTAGACGAGACGCATGAAGTCTGATAATATCTGATATCCAGAATATACTACCTTGTGGGAGAAATGTTTTGGCAAGAAAACTTCGCCTCCGTTTGCCTCTATATCTGCAATACTAGACGCTTCTCATAGGCTCCGGTGGTAATGGCTAATGCCATTCCCCTATCATACGACCCACTTAACCGATCATTATCTAGGTAGTCCATTGACTTGGCCTTTGCAAAGATATCTCGTTGCGATTATCCAAAATACACAAGAAAAACAAGGTAAAACGTCCAATGCTGTAGCAACTATATGTTACCACTCAGTAACTTAAGGTGCCGGGCCTCGATCAGATGACCCGCTAGTCTGCGGGCCCACGGCACTTCCAAGATCACTGTATGTTTCTAATGGTTCTAATGGATGCAGGTGAAGCTCAGCCTGCGATTCGCCGAGCTTGTGAAACTTCCGCGGCGTGCCACCGAACGTCACAATGTCGTAAGACTTCTGGCCGATTCGGCGGCCCTGCTCCGAGTTATACGAAGAATGCAAGGGCCTAGAGCTTCGGGTCTTGGATATAATCGTGGCGACGCGGCCTGAGAGAGTTTTGAACAAGGGGTAGACGGCCGGAAGCGACGAGCCCAGAAGAGCTAGAGTCGGTTCCAGCTGACCCGGAATCCAGACTGTGACACCGTAATCATCAAATTGCACTGGGATATAGCGCGACATCAGGTAGTCAAACCCTATCATGTTTTCAATCAGCCTCTGAAATATCTCTGTTGTCATTCAAGGGGAGAGAGGAAAGGGGATGGAAATTCATCAGTGGAGATTGCACATACAGACAGGATCCCATGTTTCAGTTCGAGGCAGACTTGCCACGTAGGCTGCGAGTTTATATGCTGTCGCGATGCTGGCACTTGACGACAGAACAAGATATTATCAGTTTTCATTGCCCATTGTACTCCTATCTAGCATAGGGATCTCGCAGGACAAATGAAGGGATCAAGACTCACGATGCACCCAGCATGAACATGATACCGACGCCGATGCGTTTCTTCATAGGCATCTGTAGCTTGGAAACTGGGAAGATGGGGAAGAAGACTAAGATGATGTCAAATGCCAAGCTGATACTGTAGAGCGTGACTTGGGCGGCGTTCCAGTAGTTGGTACTACAGTATGGGCCTCGCTCAAGCGGAAGCCAGGAGTACCGGAATGGCCGACAGATGAAGCCCGGAAGGATCGAGAATATGACCACATATAAACCCTGAAGGACTATAAGGCCCCAAATGACATATTTAAAGGATCGTCCATGTCCATCAATAAATATGCGATAATAAAACAAGAGGATAGACACGCGGATAGCGGCAGACATGGCTGGGTACAGCCAGGTCACCGCGATGATGCACTGGAACCATATCGTGAACTCATCCACCGTGATCTCGTGAAGTGGCTTGTCAACTCCGGCAGCGAGGACGGCATATACCGTCAGGACGGTCCAGCCGAGATAAAGTACCTAGAAGCGCGTAAATCAATACACGTAGTTCGGACCTCCGGGTGGGGCTTGCGCTTACGAAAGACGGAACGATAGCATAATCATCTATGCCAAAAGTCTTCGTCCGCAGCCGGTACCACAGACGAGCACAGACGAAGGCGCTCCCGAGAACGCCGAGTATGATGCACGCTATCGCGATCGAGTAGACCTTATGGGTATCGTCGCGCTCCGTTGGTGGCGGGATGAGCTGGTCTAGGGGGACCGTAGGATCCATCGCAAATTTGATTCTTCGCCCGTACAGCATCCGAACGGGCAAAAGCAAAAATGAAAGATGTCAATTAACGATTTGGCAGAGAATTTACGTTTAAGGAAGAATAAAATCAACCAAAAGATCGCACAGGGTGGAATCCATATCCTACCTTCTATATAAGTATGTCAGCCTGCTTCGTACACTCCCATCTTATTTTGTACGATGGTCATTCTGGACTCTTTCTCAAACGTCAACGCGCTGCTGATCGGACATGTGTGGTTGGTTGGTTACTGGTTGGTTGTTGGTAGGTTGGTTGGTTCCATGGAGCAAGCAAGTACCTACCCGCTCCGCGATCCTCCCGGTCCAGTGTGGGAGGGTGTCTCTATAGTGGGTGGCGGGTACATAATATGCAAGACAATTGATGGTAAGAAGAGAACAAGCGCAATAAATTCTAGGCGTCTACCCACCTGAAGTCCACTGCAGTACTTCACTCCTTACTACCACCCTGAAAGGGATTTCCTTGAATCCTTCGGAAACCCTCCCTTCTTCGAGCTATGTCCGGCCCGAGCTGAAGAACCAGTGGAGACGAGTATTTATCAGCTTTAATCACAATGGAGTTGATTAAAAATGGCATAAAACGTGGAACTCACGCACTCATGTTGTATCACTTGGTTGCGTTCGTGAATACCCCCCTTTCTTAGACGTTATTGGCGCATCGTCGTTACAGCAAATAAGATATTACCCCAAACACTGTGCGACACACCAGGTTACGGTGCTAATCAATGCCCTTTTGGACGAATTATATCTTTTCAATCATACCTAAAATGACGGTTCGACCCAGCACCTCTCTAGCTCTCAGCATTCTGTTGACCTTAGGACTCTTCCATAGTCGCATCATCTCGCCGGCTTTTGCCATGGGTACCGACTTCTTTTCCTTTGCGCACAGAATCGGTCTGTCTAGCTCGCAATCCCAGTCACTCAAGAGCAAATATGACTGCGCCGTCAGTAACGGGAGCGCTATCTTAGATGTTGCGTGCCAAGCAGCGCGGGACTCCCTCGGAACGTCGCAGGTAGACGGCTCGCCCGTGAACAAGACCTTAGCCGAAGAGAATTGGTAGTACTACCTATGTTTAATTCGACTTCTATTTTATTTTCACTCCTATGATAGGAAATCCCCTCCATGCACCTGTTTTGGTCACATGTTCTGGGCTTTTACCCTCTTAGTGTTTGCCTCCTAATCATATGGCAGGTCGTTAACTTGTGCTGCCACCCCGTATTGTATCATCCTTCCACAAAGCGCGGCCGACGTATCAAAAGCCCTCCAGATCATCAACTATTTCAAGCTCAAATTTGCTACCCGGAGCGGAGGCCATTCGCCTAACCCGGGCTGGTCCAGCATCGGACAGGGGGGGATTCTCCTTGACCTGCAGAAATTGAATCAGACCACCCTGTCAAGTGATAAGAAGGTCGCCAGCCTTGGTCCCGGAGCACGCTGGGGCGACGTTATAGCGACGTTAGGTGCCCAGGATGCAACTGTCGTCTCTGGACGCAATCCTCTTGTCGGTGTTGGTGGTCTCCTGCTGGGAGGTGCGAGCTACAACTACGAGAAGCTTTGAAGTTATTATATACTAATGCGCCCTAGGTGGCTATCATCATACATCACCTGAATATGGAATCGCTGCCGACAATGTGAAGAACTTCGAGGTATCTTACAGCCTGGCTCTTCGTCATGATTTATGAGTCTACGGTCCAGTCACTAACTCCGGGTTTAGGTTGCCTTATCAAACGGGTCCATTGTAAATGCCAACGCGGAATCGAACAGTGATCTGTTCTGGGCCCTTAAAGGCGGAGGGCCAAACTTTGGGATCGTAACCCGATTCGACGTTTACACCATCCCCGTAGACGAGATCTGGTATCAAATCGCTATATATTCTGCCGACCAGGGAGATGCTATCCTAGACATTTTCGCAAAGTGGCAGCTAAAAGAGGGGTCCTCTGACCCCAAGGCTAACATTATTCTCTCCCTTGGCACGGAATCCCACGTCATCGGACTGATATACTCAGCGCCCACGAATGGGTTACCGAGCGCCTTTGCCCCATTTTCGGACCTGGAGATACTGATGGCAGCAGTCCCCGCAACAAATGGCACCTTTGCCACATTGAACGCTGCCCTAGCCCCTTTTATTCCTACTGAACATCTACGGTCAGTACCTCCCCTTTACCAGCTCGGCTATGTAGTCCAACTGCTTACTAAGGCTTCTCAGACATGACTATATGGGAGCCAGCTCGCTCGTGGACGCGCAACTATACAAGGACGTGTACAGCTTCTGGCTAGACAGGGCCGTGTCTGCGCACCAAACCACGGGCGCAAACCTAACATTTGTGCTGCAACACGTCGCGAGCAGCATGGCAACACAAGGCATAGCCAGGGGCGGAAACCCCCTGAACATCCACCCCGAGACCCACCAATGTGAGTTAAGTGCCTAAGCCTAAGACAAGCCTAGACGCTTCCACCTTGACACTTCCGTATGACGACTGGCTGACCTTGCTCCCGAAAAGGGTGGACCACGCTCGTCGACTGGGAGAACGAAAAAGACGACGATGTCGCGCGCGCCGTCTCGATCGACACCGTCGAACAGTGGAAGCAACTCGGTCAGGAGCGCGGCCTCTATCTCCCCTTCGTCTTCATGAACGACGGGTCCAGGAACCAGAACCCGATTGCGGGGTACGGCGAGGAGAGCATTAGCAGACTGAGGGAGGTTTCGAAAAAGTACGATGCGAGCCAGATGTTCCAGACTTTACAGAACGGTGGCTTCCGGCTTGTGAATGTTTAGACCTAGAATGTTGTGCGTAGCTCGCTTTAGAATGGAATAGACAGCATTAGGTAGGTAGGTACTCATGTGAATAATTCCTGCCAGCCCGGATTGTTGCTTTGCTTCCCCTATTCCCTAGTAGTTTCAGCCACTACACTCCTAACAATACCTCCTACTACTCAATTTGGCTCCAACACACACCAGAACGACTCTCTAAGACTAAGGCTTTGAAATGTTCGTTATAGAAGAGTATTCCAATGTATTACGTGTTAAAATGAGTGGTTAAGGAATTGCTGTCAGGTACAATACATGGCTTTTTAATAAAAAAGTATATATAAACAAGACTTCCTCCATTACTTATATAAATAAAATAAGTAAATTAATATATATAATATTAACTTATATACCGTATATTTTAATAAGTTATAAGCCCGGACTTAACGTTTATAAATTAAATATTATATTTAAAAATTATATAAATTAATTTTAAAATTATTAAATAAATTAAATTTAAAATTAAATTAAAAAATTATTAATA